>CAJNIZ010045030.1:3794-33536 GCA_905231905.1 Symbiodinium pilosum
AGGGTTGAAGGGTTTTGGGTTTAAGGGTTTGGGGTTTAGGGTGAATCTAAAGCGCTCAGGGTTTGGACTGTAAGGTTTGGGGCTTAGAGCTTCGGATATCAGAAAGACTGAAAGAGCACGCAAGATTTCTCAAATTGCGACAGAAATCCTGGCAAAGCTTGCAGCCCCCTCCTTCATGAAAAATTGGGGGTTCTTAGGATTCAGGGATTACGGCTTGGTATGCCCGGCGGCAGTTAGGCAGAGGTGGAACCAGGCTTTATAGATTTGAAGATTTGCACTGCGATTTCACACTTGGATGCGTCACTGAAAAGACCGTCATGCGACCAGAAGGTTCCATTCAGTGGGCAACCAGCATGAAAACAGAGAAGGAACCTCTTAAAAAATGTTGCCAATTTCGAAGCAAACAGTATGAAGCTCCATGCTAGCCAGGGAAGAGGCAAACGTGACGTTAAGTGAGTCTTGATTCCCAAAAGTGCCAGGCCCTTCGGTGGACATTAAAATCCAGGATGACCCCAAGTATCTTATACCTCGAGAATTACGGTACTGTAGTGTACTGATGTCAGCACAATTTTCCGCGACGTTGAAACAACCTTCAAGCTCACATGGGGGGAGGTTCTCAAAGTAGGGGCGCGGGGCCCAAAATTGGGCCCTGGAAATTAGAACAAGGTTCGGGGGTGGATTACTTTATGGTTATATCAGGCTTCTAAGGGGATAGTTGATAGAATTACTGGGTTGCTATTAAGGTATTGGGAAACCCTCTTATTTACTATATATATATATATACCCATTATGGTAACTTAGTATATGAAGTAAATAATAGGGTTTCCCCAATATAGTAACTTAAGTTCCTTAACGGCAACCCAGATTATGTGTTCACGCTTCTTCCTCAGCTGCAGGCTCCAGGCCCAGGATTTGGGTTCAGGGTTTAGGGTTTAGGGTTTCGGGACCTGGGGCTACAAGAGCTCAGAGTATGGAGCATCGGGCTTCAGAATGCAGCACTTCAGAGTACTTAAAGGCCACCCGCCTTTACAGTAAGACATCTTGTGCCTTCTGCGCTTTAGACCCTGAACCCTACACCCATTAAACCCTTCACCCCTAAACGGCAAACTTTAGCCCTTAACCCCCAACCCCCGTAGAAGCGACCCCTCCCCCCTCCGTGCCTTCTGTGCAGCCTCCATGGCCTCAATCCAGAAGCGCAGCTCGCGCGACCTATGGCCGGCTGCCAAGGCTGCCAGCATCAAAGAACTGAACATAGCCCAAGTGGACCCCCCACTCAGTCGAATGTTCTTATAATATTATACGGGGTGGGGGATCCCCTACGGCATGCTGTAGAGGCCTAGATGATTGTAACAGGGTTTCTTGGTGCATGACATTGTACTCATGTAATGAACATAAGCATCATTACCACTTGGTGGCCCATGGGTATATGGCACAAAAATGGAAAATGCAAAGGAAAGGACTGAAGTTGATGTGCACATATGGAAACTGAACAAGTAGACCCTGCTTTGTCCAAGTGTTTGTATGGCTCCTTCCATCCTTGTTGTCCTTCTCTTCTACTATGAGCTATAGTCTAAAACCCCAGTATCCCCATTAACGACCCCTATATTACTTTCGTAAAAAGTCCCCTATATAATCCCCTGGAAGGAGTTCAGACTACAGCTGATATGGCTTTCCTACTTCGGAGTTGGTTGGATATCACCTTTACTTTCTTGCTGCCACTACAACTATGGAGTTCACGTGCAGTAGCATGGCAAGCTCAGAATTAGCCACAACCTCCACTTCGCGAAGATAGCCTAACCCATGCAGTTATGGGTCTGTTCGATGGTTTCGCCAGTCATGGTCTTCCCCGATACGCACAACGATCTTGTTGACAAAAAGCGAAACTGAAAATGATGCAGCGACAAGGATATGGCATCAAGAACACTGTGACAAGTATGCTTGGCACGACGATACAGTAAGCTACCAAAAAACTAGATAAGCGCGACAGCCGAAGTCATACACGAGAACAAGTACAATTGTCATGCCAACATTTACGGGGTGATCATAGCCATCATCATAGAACATCATAATGATGGTAACGCTCGCCAAAATGAAGACAGCCCCTGAACAACATCAGCGACCTAAACCCTGCCCCTCCCTCCCAGTTCACACGTCCCCAAGGAATGTGACGAAACCTGGTCACTGCAGTGCACATCTTGGGGCCAAACATTGGAGGCCTGAGCGGGCAGCTTTTTTTCCGAAGAAGCGAAAGCCCAAAGGAACATGAGGGGTAAGGTTGGGTTGATTACATATCTACGAGAAGATACACATATAATCCTTGAATGAAAACCTGAACTTTCTGAAAGAAAACCTTTCTCATTTGGGCTTTAAGATGTACTAAGGATTGTGGTTTCGATGAACGGCGTAGCTCCGGGGCATCACAGATTCGAGGTCTTGGGGTTTGACGCGTTAGGTTAAACATTGAGCATTGCTGCAAACCTTCTTGCCGGCCTGACATAACCCATCGCGCCAAAACATATATATATATGTGTATATATATATGTATATATGTATATATATATATATGCTCACCCCCCCCTCCCAAGAACTACCTCTTGGGCTACAAACTGATTAAGTAACGGGGCGATGGGGAAGGGACAATCCCCAGTATTAGTATGAACATTGGTAACAGCACTCTTGTTAATTCTAGTCTTTGTGTCAGTGTATATATATATATGTATATATATACATGTGCATATATATATATACTCAAAACAATAAACCCTATACCCCTGAAACCCTGTATCCCTCGTATACCCCCACTTAACCCCTATGACTCCTTTACACATCAGGACCTATCCATGCTAAGCAAATGTCTGCGGGATTCACATGAGCTTCGTTGCTTGGTACATGTTGCACTTCTTGGCTCATGGGCCCGAAGTCTCTCCAAAGTGGCCCCTAAAACCCTTTGAAAAATGTTCGTGTATGTAGGGTGCGCTATTGAAGCCAGTAGGGCAAATATAACATGTCCTAGGGGACTACCCAGCTCTTTGCTGAGGTATGGTCCATGAAGAAGGGCTTCCTAAGACATCTGAAGATGCAAGGATCGCTAAGGAAGGACCCTTGGCAAAAGGGCTTCAGCATCTTGACCCCAAAACGTGTGCCATCGTGTGCCTTTTCACCTGGGCTTGCTAGCCCTAGACTGTAGACAAACCACAAGCCCAGTCATCCTGAATCCAGACCTGCAATCCTCGGCCCCCTCAAGCGTGAACCTCAAACCCCAAAAGACCCTGCCCACGGGGCCTGAAACCTACTTTTTGCCACCGTGAGGCAAAGGGGGCAAGATGTTCGAGAGCGGAGGCTGCCAGCGCATGCTTGCCTCTTCTCCAAAGACCTCTAAGCCCTTAACTGCTCTGTGGCTCTATGATTCTCTATAGTTTCGCAGACCTGGGATACAGAAAGCCCCAGCTTCCTGAACATGAAGGGATGACGCAAGAGGTATAGATTATACACAGGCCAGTAGCAGGTTCAGGATACAGAGGGTCCCGCTTTCCAAAAAACTGAGCATGAAAAATCCAGGTCGTGGCTTGGGGTTTTGGGATTTGATTTTCAGGCGCAGGTTTTTTAGTTCCCCCTCAATGCCTGCTTCCAGTCAGAATACTTCCCTCCCCCCAGCAACAGGGCATGAAACAAAGGAACCAGACGCTAAACCCAAAACTAACATTGAAACAAACCTAGGCCCCTGCTGAACGGTCCCTGACATGGCTTTAAGCCGAAGCATTCCCAAACACACTTTTGCATCCGAACCAAAGGTTTGAAACCCCTGAATAAGAATTTAGCTTGGGGTTTGCGATTTACATTTCGGAGTAGGACCCCTTTTGAATCCCGTACTGCGCAAAAAAAAAAATCTCGCACCACGCTGCACAGCATACACCTAGGAAATGACAGACTTCTGAGGTCACAAGTGACGCAAGATTTCCTCCACCAACCTTATCGTACCCGTAGGTGGATGGAAAGACATCATTCAGCATGAGCTGCAAAAATTGCTAGGGTAAAAGGGTGACCATACCACAATAAATATTAACCCAATATTACCCCAATATAACCCCAATGTTAACCCCAATATTACCCCAATATTGAGGGACTTCATCATTTAAGTTACTATATTGGGGAAACCCTATTAACTACTATATGTGGGTGGTTGTCAAAATTATGGTCCCATCTTGGGTACCCTAAATATTAGGTGCCGATAATAGGGATCCAAAAAGGGACCATAATTTTGACAACCATCCACATACTCTGGAATAAGAAACATCCTTCTCGGTCAGGACGGCATGGAATGCTGTCGTTGATGATGAAAAAAAACAAAAAAAAAAAACTACGCAAATCGACCTTCAATCCTATGTATCCCTATAATCCCTATATAACCCCTACGTATCTCTATATCCCCCGTTAAAGGTACCCCTAAGTCTTTGGGAAACCCCCAAGTGAAGGATCAAATTGAGTCTGCTTTGCAGGCCGCAGGGTTTCGGATTCAGGGTAGCGTGACTGGAATCAGATGATTTTGAACCCCCTGAACAGAATATAACATAGGGTTCTATAGGGGGGGTATATAGGGTTTTTGGGGGGGGGCATATAAAGCTTCACAGGGGTTATATAGGGTTTTATAAGGGTATGTAAAGTTCTGCAACAAGTCTCAAAATTATCTTAGAAGCTAGCGATTCGACAGAATGGGTACGTAGTGCTTGTCCGCTTCGAAGCTCATGGCAAGAAGGTGGGTAACATGATTTGTCAAGAAACTGGCAGTGCCAACTTAGTTGCCCTTCGTCTGCTTTGATTCCAGCGGGGGTAAGCTGTTAAAGAATCTTCTATCTGGTGCTTACTAGGGACGAGGGAATGGATTCCTAGGGTTGTCTTTATACCATCCCCTGCAACTGTCCCCATGTCGCATTTCCCCGCTTGCTGCGATCCCCACACGCGGCCTCCGACACGTCTGTGTTCATCGGTGTCTGGGACTCCAGCATTGTGCCACCCTCAGATGCCCAGCAACTGCTGTCAGTGAAAGCCGTGAGCAAAGGGCCCCTGTAAGCTACAAGGACAAGCCTAAACCTCAAGCCTGAAGCCCTAAACTCTAAACCCTTAACCGACTTACCCCAAAAAAGGTACACCCAAGCTAGCTCTCTCTGACAAGCAGCCGGGGTGACACAAGCAGATGCATTGGCTGGGATTGATTTCCACGACCAGGCATCGTCCGCCTGCTCAAACAGGATCTGAGGGCCTTCGGGACCCTAGGATGCATGGGGCTACAAAGGGCTTATAGGGATCGCTTTCAAGGTCTATATGGATAGTAAACGTTCACCGGTCAAGGATGAGGTTGCGTGAGAGCCTCGGGAGGGAGAAAACTGTGGGGCACTGCTGCTGGGATACCCTAGACAAGGAGCATCTTTCAGGGGTACATAGTGTTCATATAGATGGACCACAACCTCAGAGATGTCCACATCGGCAGCCTGCATGCTGGAAGCATCGAGGTCAGGAGGAGGCGGTAGCGCCACCGGCCTGCATTGTGATTCAGGGTTTGGGGTTTAGGCTTGCCTGATTCAATCTCATCGTTCATCGTTCAGCGAACCCAAGAAGCCACAAGGCCAACGACCCCACTACGACTTGCTCGGACCCTACATCTTCTTCCTGGAAACTGAGAGCAGCACAAGGAAGCGCTGAGGACACTCGTGTGAGGATCATGACACGGCCATAGGTTGCTCATGATGTCCTATCCTGGGATAGATTTACGAGCCCTATACAAATCAAATTCTTCTGGAATGTTTCAAGTATAAAGTTATGTAGATGGATCATGCCCCATGATAATTCTATCGAACTCCAAGGAAAACCAAATAGCATGGTCCCATCAAACTTTTCCAGCTTTACTTCTTCAGCGCAGCTGCCTGCTTTGTGGATAGCCCGCGTTGGAAGCTGTCAAAGTGGTTTCGTCCGATGCACCTTTGCTGGCTGAGCTGGGTACTTCCCCCAAATCTGTCCGGAGGTACGAGGAATTCTCATGGTTGCTATTTGCACTTGCATGTTGCTGAAGGGACTTCAAGACGGTACCCCAAAGCCCAAACCCTAAACCCTAAACCCCTGAACCCCTAAACCCTAAACCCCTAAACCCCCAACCCCTAAACCCTCAACACTAAACCTCTCAACCCTAAGCCCGAAAGCTCAAACCAAGCCATGGCACAATCAGGATCCTTCAAACTCCCGCGCATGTCGTCCAGGATGCTGCTGCTCAGCGGAGTAAGTGAGCCTCAATCCCATTTAGGATTGGTAGGGTTTAGGGCTTCAGAAGGCTCCCCACTAAAGTACAAGGAGCCTACAATTAGGTATGCGGGAGCTTGGGAAGAGGAATTGTAGTGAAGTGAATGTTCTGAGAACTCGGGCGGAACGAACATGATCTGCTCACCGCCGATCATGTTGAAACAAGTTGGACTCCTACGAAACAAGGGAAAGCCATCAGACCCTCCAAAGTCTCCACTGCCGGCCTCAAAATCAAAATCCCATGTAGAGCTCCCTTAAGTAAAACTCTGCCGCTGTTCTGAATCCTGTTCTGTCCTTAGGCAACCAGCATTGGACGATGCTGAGAGGACACGCCAGCATCATGAATTGCACTATGACTGCCTGCTCCACCTCTGCGACTGCTGCGAATACAACCATGAACAAGAACTCTTCTAGGACGTCCCGCCCAGTAATAGTGACTATGCGGGATCATGGTCATGATGCTAGGGTCCTCTCGTATTCCTATTCTACCACTATTGCAAGGTGGGGTGGCCACATTCTACCACTTTCCTTTGAATCTCACCACCACCATCACCACCAGCAGTTCGGGGCTGCTTTGAGGGATTCCTCAATGTTATTCAGCATTATGACTGCTACCATCGTTCTTATACCAAGTACGTTGACTTGCTAGTATTACTACTGTTTCTATTTCTGTTCGTATTATTGCTGTTCTTATTGCTATTACTATTGCTACTACTCTTACTATTATTACGATTCTGTTATGACTATTATTACCATGTCTCATGTAGTTAACGAGGCTCACCTAACCCCCAAGTTCTGTAAACAAACTCTTGACCCTAGCTTCAACCTCCTGGTGAAAGGGAATCCTCACAACAGATCCGTACATAATCTCTTTCGACAACCCATATTCCCTCACCCCCACCAATAGCAGCAAGAAAAACCGCAACCAGCTCAGGGAATTTCAGGCACGTTCTAGTCAAAGGCCGCCCTGGCGAGTTCCCAGCCCTATACCCTTAACCCCACCCTAAATCACAATTCCCAAGATGCCAGGCGATAAACCTTAAACCCAAATTCCAAGCTCTGAAACTAACCCTTTTTGAACCTAGGAGCTCTGCGGAGTTTGTATGCCTTCCGAGGGCGGCCCTCGGCGCGGGCGCGAAACCCTGCGTTGAGCTCCCGGCTCAGCCTGCCGTTCGAGCTTTGAGCGGCTTAGAGGTTGAAAGAAGTAGGGCCTCAAGAGAAAAGGCACACATTAAACCCATGGTTTAAACCCCAAAAGGCTAAGGGCCACTTTGGGTTCGTGATGACTAGGCCGGGATTGGGGGCTAGGGCTAGAATCAGAAGTTTAATGCACTCTGAAAAAAGGCTTAGGGCTACTCCGAACAATTGATGATGCTTCTGATTGCTGATGCAGCGTGTGTGCGATCCTAGCATAGCCCGGCCGTGCTGAACTCTAAACCCTACTTCCGGAAACCTAAACCCCAAAACCCTTAACCCTAAACTCTCAAAAACCAGACACTTCTCAGAAGCCAAGGTTCAAGCTTAGGTCAACCCATGCTAGACTCCGTACAAAACCCCAGGCCCTAAAAACGCCAAACCCGGAAAAAGACCTGAAAATCTAGACCCTGGAAATGGGTAACCCAAAACCCCAACTGGGAAATTGTGGGAGGCTGCAGGATGTAATCTGGCTTATCTGTGCGACTGTCATTTTCCACGGTCTTGTCCTTTTGATTCTCCATTATCCTCTAACCCCTTCTGAGGCGATGTCCACTAGATCCGTGCTAGCCTGTTCAGGCCTAAAACCTACAAACCCTTAAAAAAATCTGATCACCTCAAAAACCCCTACTCCCTATGAATCCCATAAACCCTGAACACCCTACCATCTAAGCCTGCTTACAGCCCCGTTTTATAGGTAAAATGGGCTACCCATCTCAGAGGGGAATTGTGGAAGGTCAACACAAATCCCATGAACCCTTCGCACCCTACTACTTAAGCTATAGTCTAAACTCCAAAACTCCCTACAGTAGTCCCCTATATGATCCCTTACCTAACCCCCCCTTTAAGGAGTTTGGATTATGGCCCATTTAAGCTTGCTTACAGACCCCCCCCCCTTTTCAGCAGGGACAGCGGCCTTCACCCGTGGGTGCAACGGAACCCGAAGCCTTGGCACACTTCTCTTTCCTAGGGTTTTAAGGGTTCAGAGTTTAGGGTTTAGAGTTTAGGGTTTAGGGTTTAGGGTTGAAATGGAACCCCCCCAAAATGATCCCCATTACTACATTGAGGAAACTTGGGGATTGTTAAGGGGTTCCATTTTTTGGATCCTTTAGGGGGTCTAGGTACCTAGAGTTTTAGGTGTTTGGGGTTTAGGGGCTTTGGGTTACTGAGGGATTGGAAAAAGAAATGGAAACCACTATTTAGTTTTAGGGCTACTGTAAAGGAGACTGCTACTACTAGTGGAGATTTTAGAGGGACTGCTGTACGGATCCATTCCTTCATTCCTTGCTAACCGGAAGTAAGTTCTTGTTGGCAGTGAGTAGGCCAAGTCGAGGGGGTGAGAAAGGTATGTGTGTCCACGCTCCGCATGTCCAGCCCCCCTCAAAGGTATGATCTCCATCCGGGGATGAGCCATGTCAGTCTTTTTGTGCAAGGCTCCTTTCCTTTTGCCGAAGCTGCAGAAATATCTTCCGACAAAACCATCGTGTTCAAGTAGACTTAGCCTACCCTACTTCCGCACAAGGCCTTACAGCCTTACCACAGGCTCGAAAACCCTTCTTGCCATGCCACCTAGTGCCCTGAGCCCTCAGAAGACGCATCAGGGTAAGGGTTTCGAGTTTACCTATCACTTCCAAGAGCCATGAACTCTCCATAAGACCTCTCCAGACCCTCTTCCAAGCCCTCTATAACCCTCACTGCAGTACCAGACAACAGGATGACCGCACCACAGGAGAGGTACGTTTATCCCACAAAACTCTGTGAAACCTTTATATACCCCATACGAACCTCCCGAAAACTCTCGTTTTTCAGACGTCAGTAAAAGCTGGGAACACCCCGTAAACCTTCCACACTCCATGCAGCCTTTAAAAACCCTGTAATAGGGCATGAGTCTTGTATAAAACTCTACAAGACCGACATCACCACTCTAGAAACCCCTCAGAAAATCTGTTGAATCCTTGAAGACCCGCTGACAAATTAATGAACCATCCGTAAACCTTCAAGAAACCTTATAGAGCATTGCAAAGTCTCTTTAAGCCCAATCTACACCTGTAATTGAAACCACCATACCCACTTCTATACTATGGTCATCTTCTTGATACTGCTTACCCTTACTCCAGCACAATAGGCTTTGGGATATTTACAAAATAAGCTAGCCTCAACCCCCACATCATGTACCACAAGAACACGTATGCATGACTCTAAGTATCCTAAATCTTAGGAATTTTGGCACTGTACGAAAGTCATGCGGGATTCTAAACATAAACCGAAATGCATGACTGTTATGTTGTGTTTACGTATGCATGGCACATGTATGGTTGTTAGATCCTGCTACATTCCGTTACATTATTCAATCCTAAACCCTAAACCTTATGCATTCTGTTACAGGGAGCCCGAGAATGCTAAGGATCCAACTGTCGAGTGCGGCGAGTTGCGCGCTCTGAAGCCTGACGGGCCGCCTAGCAGCGTCCAGTTTTAATGGTTTAGGGTTTAGGGTTCAGGGTCTAAACTCCTGGGGTTTATATAGGGACCATCACAGGGGTCATTAAGGGGGATACTAGGAGTTAAGACTGTAGCTCATTAGGACTTGGGGCTTACCTGGAGCAACCAGTGTGTCTGTAAAAACTGGTCATGTGATTTGTCTTCTGGTACCTGGACCTCAAGGGACCCAAAAGTCAAGGCTGATCTAGGTAGGATTAAGGGCTACAGGTTGGGGTTAAGGGCTTTTTGCACCTGCCAAAAGGTGCATCTCGGAGCTGAAGACACTAAGAGAAATGAAGCAGTGCTATAGGAAAATAGTATTAGAACAGTACAATAATGTGATAATCGAACAATAGAAAATGTGATGATGCAATGATATATAGCAATACCGTGATAAAATGATTGAGCTTTGTGGGACTCTGGCAAGTAGGCATCACGGATTCAGGGGGCAGGGATTAGGGTTTAGGGCCGCGGGTTCGAGGCCTCACTTGTATGCTTTACGTAGAGTCCCCAGGACCCTAGAAAACAGAAAGGAGGGGGGAACCCAACATGGACCCATTTGAAACTCCTTAAAGGAGGTTATATAGGGGATTATCTAGGGGACTACTATAGGGGTTATAGAGGGGCTACCCAGAGTTTAAGCTATAGCCCATTTCGACTCCATGCTTTGAGACTAAGGCTAAGGGTTAGGGCTTGGGGTCCGTGGCTTGGCGACGGCTGCTGTTGGGGTTAAGGTCAAGGAATTTAGGCTTGGGGTTTGGGGATTCAAGGCTTTAAAGGTTTTGGGGTGTAACGGTGTGGGTTTAGTGGCTTACTCACCCGATCCTGGCCTCCACAGCATCATCTGGATTGGCCTGGCCAATGCAATCGGGGAGTTCTCGAGAAGGAGGGCCCTAGGTACCCCACGGATATAATGGCATACATGGTAGTTTCCCAAAATAAAAGGACCCCAACATAGAACCCAAAATACTATAATCCTCATCATGCGAGCCGCCAAAAGGTCACCCCCTAATTTGGGGACATCCCCACATAGCTCCTTAGGGATTTTCTTGAGATGATCCGCAAAACCGGGGATGGTCTTACACCACCATTAGTTCCTAAGCCACTTAGGCTCTGTGGATATGGAGGTTTCCTGAAATTCGGGGTATCAAGCTGGTCCCCCTAGTAAGGACTATAATATTTTCGGGTCTATTTTGGGGTCCCCCTATGTAGGGAAACTACCATATACCGGATAGTGGCACCTCCCCCACATGTACCTTATAGCGACCCATCTAAACGCGCCAGCCTCCACTGAGGAAAAACAGAACGACCACAATTGGATCCAAAGCCTTAACCCCTAACCCCTCACTTAGGGTTGAGGGCTTCGGGCTTGGGTTTTAGGGCATTAGGGGGTTTACCATGTCTCGCAGAAACTCGAGCCAAGCGGCAGGTGAGCCTACTGTCCATTTTGTGGATCTGGCATGTGCTGCTTGCACCTTTTCCGAGAGGCTTGGGATGCCAGTAGAATGGGTTATATTGGGTTATATTGGGTATTATATTGGGTATTATATTGGGATTATATTGGGATTATCATGGGAGTATATTGGGGTAAATGTTTAGGGGTTTTTGTCAGGGCCGCGCGTGTGTTCGGGCTAGCGCTTTGGCGCCACTACGGGTTTAGGGTTGAGGATAAGGGTTGTCCCTCCACTCTTCTAGAAGGGTGCAAACGAACAAGCCTGACAGGTAGCAATGGGCTTGACACAGAGAATTTTTCTTCACGCTTTTGGGCGTGAGGCCTAGAGCTGTTGTATTTCCCCTCTGAACCCTCTACACCACCAATCCGAAAATCCAAGATGTCGAAAACAGCTGAAATTCTCAGGTTCCCTGGGAGGTTTTTCGTTGAAAAATATCACAAGAAAGCCTCACACTCACTTTGGCGTGCTTAACTCTAAGCCACTGAAAACCTGAACCATCTAAGCCTCTGAACCCGGAACCCGCAACCTTAACCCTGTAAACCCTGAACCGCAAACCTTAAGCCCAACCCTAGATCCCCAAACCCTCAAAGAGCAATGCAACATGCCTCGGTGGTCAGTGAAGGCGGCGCAGGGGAACGCTGGCTCAAGCCCTTGCAGCTCAAAATGGTCTTGGCTCGAAGAATTTATGACTTGGGCTTCAGGGTTGGGGCTTAATTGTTTGGGTGTTCGATATGGTTTACATGAATCAGGCAGAAATCAATTCCTTGAGGGACCAAAAAACTCCTTCCAACCAGGAAGCAGACCCAGACAGAAAATGTCTTCTAGGTGGAAGGCAAGGAATTTGGGCCTTAGAGGTAGGGATTTGAGGCTTCGAGGCAGCATAGGCGGTCGGAATTCACGCGATTAGGATGAAGGGCTTCGTGTCCAAAAATTCTACGCCGATCAACACCCCGAAAGCTTCAATCCTAACCAGTGCTAAAACCCTTGGCCCTAAACCTTCAACCTCACTTCCCCAACCAAAACTCCAAACCCGCAACACCTAAACCTGCAACACCTATAGTCCACGTGAGTTAGATAGAATATGGCTTTAGGTATATTATAACAAGATCCCCATATACCCCATATTCTATCTACATAAGGGGGACTATAAATCCTAAACCCTTTCAACTAAGACCTGGAAGAGCCCAACCTGCCGTCTCGCACTCCCCAGGCATTCCGCACCACCGTTGAGGGAAAGCCTGCAAACTCTGCTTGTTTATGGTCCTTGAGCTTAACGTCCAGGGTTCCGGGGCCAGGGTTGAGGGTTCGTACAGCTGGCACAGGGCTCAGGTCGAGATTGCAGACAGATTTGGTGCAAATTTAGTGCCCATTTTCAGGCGGGCCTTGCGCGAGTTTGTTGTTCGCTTTTGATCCATAGTCGTACTTGGCTGGACTTGAAAGATTGAGGTTTAGGGTTAGAGGTCTAGAACTTGACATCTAGGGCTTATGCTGCAGCGGAAGTGGAGTTGAGCGCCTGGGATGGATCGTTCTCTTTTCGCGGTACAAGAAGCTGGCCGGGCTGGCTTATCTGGGTGGTTCTCAAAAAAAAGGGGCCCTTTGGGAACCCTAGAACCAGGGCTTACAAGGAATTACGGGGAGGTCCCTATTAAGGTTGCCCCCTAAAACCCAAGCACATAAACGTACTGGTGCTTAGTAGGGAATAAGGGAAAATGATCCCTATGCAATCCCTATACATTATATTCCCTTCTTCCCTACCTTCCCTACAAACCCCCAGTAAGCCTAACACCTGAACTTTCAAAAGAGATCATAGCGGTAAGATGCAGACACTCGCATGTCAAGATGTCAAGGACAGCCACTTTCAGCAGTGCTGATGGCATGCAGGAGGGGTTTAGGGCTTATGCCTAAACCCCTAAACCCTAAATCCTGAACCCTAAACCCTAAGGTTTAGGAGGAGGAGCAAAACGAAGCAAAGTAGCAAAGAAGAGTAACAGTGATAGTCTTCATGAAAATAGCCCTGCTACTACGAACCAAGGGATATATTGGTGGGGGTTCCCAAAATTAGGGGCACCATTTTGGGGGTCCCAATAATAAGGACCATAATATTTTGGGGTCTATAATTAGATGAGGGGTATATTGGGATTATATAGGGATAATGGAAAAGAAAATGGAAACTACTATAATGGGCTATATAGGTTCTACAGGCTTATATTGGGATTATATTGGGATAACGGAAGAGAAAATGGAAACTACTGTAATAGCGTAGGGTATATAATGGGGTTATATATTGTTCTGGTTGCGACAACAGCAACAGTGGCAAGAAGAACAAGAATGATGACGAGACCTTGCACTAAACGCTAATAACCATTACAACGAGCATGAGGGGGAGAGAGAGAGAGAGAGACATAGCGACACACTCAGAGACACGAATGTAGTAGTACGAGATGCTGAGACCAAGAACAGAATTCATGCCTTGGCCATTACAGCGCAGAAGGAATCGAGTGTATCTATCCTTCTGAAACTTGAAATCCAAACCAGAACCATGAGAGTCAACAAACAAAACTTGTTCAAAGTGTAATTACAGCATAATTCGTCTCGTCTATGGCCCAAGCAGAAGAAACAATCAGCATGAAAACCTGAACCTCCGATGGAGTTACAAATGCGTTCTGGGGGGTTTCCGCTAAGGATGATGTTGATAGAGAAAAACTTGCACCACTTCCGGTACTAAAACTACTGTAGTTCCTTAACGGACTTAGGCAGTGAAGGATTTCCTGTTTCAAAAGTATGTTGCTCAGTAATATGTTGCGCAACTCCCCTAAACTCTCAACCTTAAACCCTACACCCTAAACCTTAAGCCGTTGCGAATCTCCCAACTGACAACTCCCAATTGACCTCGGTGAGGCAGTCACCATGGATCAAGCCATGGAGGAGACATGCTCAGAGTAGAGGAATCCATGTTAGGATTTGTCAGGGATGGCTTCAAGGAGAGTTCTAAAGGTTCCCGAAAATATGTTAAGAGTCATTGTAGGGCTCTTTTCGGCAAGGGTCCGGATTTCAGTGCTTAAGCTCAAGGATCTTAAGGGTTCAGAGTGCACGAGGACAGCTTCAAACTTGGGTTGCAAGTGATGTTGAGGGACTAAGCTTGTAGCACGATAACGCGCGTTTAGCTACTTTTAAGGCTTGTGCTTGAAGTTGGAGCACATCCCCTGTAGGATACACCCACTCGGCCTTGATAGCTCTGAACAGGTTTAGTTCTCCTTGCTTCTCATGAGCATTCATTACCGCCCATTCACGCAGGGATGGTGCAGCGTTGCTCAGAAAAAGCAGCAAATAATTACCTATATCATGCTGAGGTCCATTTGAGGTACCATAGACCATAACCATATAAGGAAAATGGAGCCATAGAAATGGTGTATAATTACTGAGACCCCTATATTACTTGCCCATTAAACAATGTCCTTAGGGCCAGGTCAAACCTAAGTCATCGTCTGCTCTGAGCCAGGTCCAGCAACCCGGAGACGCAACTTGGCAGCCTGGACCCTTCTTTCAGAGTTGGTCCTTTCCTAAAATCAGGGGTCCTTATCTTAGAGGTCCCCATAACAAGGATTGTAGCATTTGGGGGTGTATATTGGAGTCCCCTATTTTGGGCAACCACCATTTAAGGGTTTAGGGCCAAATTTCTCCCACCCTAACCGTAGTTACAATCCAAGCACAATGAAAGTAGGGCGACCTGGGTGGCTTGAGACTGGGTTAGAAAGACAATGATACGTGAGTTACGAGTACTTTGACCCTTAAAGCATCAGGGTTCGTTCTCTTTCCCAACAAAAAGGGGAATGTCAGGGTTGAGGGTTCAACCCTCAACCCGAGGAATGTCCCTACAAAAGCGCTCTTCCTCGCTGTACTTCGCGAATATTACTTGTAATCCTATCACAGCGACGACCACTACAACCACCACCACCACCAGAAGCACCACCATCACGACCATGACACGCATGAGTGGTACTACTGTTCTTACTACTTATCAGTATTATTGCTGCTTGTATCACTCACTCTTACTAGTACTATCATTATGATTATTGCTCTCATTGTTGCTATTAGGACTACACGGCGGCTACCACTACAACGAATACCAACCTTGGGACCCCAAGACCCCAAAATACACGAACTGTTCATGAAACCTGCTTGGACAAGTGACAGAAAGCGAGAACAAGAGAAGCTTGGAGCATGAATCATGTACCGTAGGTGGACCCCCACCCTAAAATAGTGGTATAATAGGCAAAGAGCAGGACCCTATTATAATCACCATTCTCCGTTCTAGTCACTATGACTAAATGGGGGGGTACACCTAACATATACCTGGGCTTACCGGATTAGAAGGATATTATCCAAAATGGGTAATGAAATGGAAACTACATTCAGAGTTGTGGGTTTCGGGGACCCTGAGATCGAGAGATAAAAGCTGTGTCAACAAATGGGAATTCTCAGACTCTGGGTCCAAAAAAAACCCAAGAATTCAATTGTCAAGCCAGGCATTGGGATTTGTACCCTATGAGGCACAGCCCACTCGACAGAGATGGCCCCTCATAGATTTGTGTAATGTAGAGGATGACAACGTGAGCTGCCTACATGAATAGAATATCATAGTGGGGTACATGTTGCTAGACCTGTATGAAGGTTATATAAGGCAGAGAAGCATTGACTAATCAGAGCCTTCCCTAAACCCTAAACTTCCATGGTACTTGCCCGTGGCTTCGAAGAGAGTAGCAGGGAGAACAACAGACGGGCAGACCGCTGCAGAAAGCTCGGCCTCAGTCAGCAGCGCGGCTTCTCCGTTGAGGGTTTAGGGTTTAGGGTTTTAGGGTTTAGGGTTTTAGGGTTTTAGGGTTTAGGGTTTTAGGGTTTAGGTTTTTAGGGCTTAGGGGTTTAGGGTTTTAGGGTTTATGGTTTTACGGCTTAGGGTTTCAGAATTTCGGCTAACCCTTTAAGGAAATTGCAAGAATGAAGTAAGGAGTTGCAGGAATGAAGCAAAGTTTCCAAAGGCGGTATATCTTGGGATACATGGGGAATTACCCCCTGCAAAACTAACTTGGAAACCCATCTGGCCCCCTGTGCAAGGACAGGAATCTATAAAGGCCCATTTACAGGTTGTATGTTGGTTTGTGGAGTGTAAGGTTAGGGGCTTAAGTCTCGTCAGTTTGAGCTTCTGCATTTGGATGGAAGGATCCAGGTTTGAGATCTAGTGAGGCCTTGAAATTGAGGATATCTACAGATAGCAACCTGAGTACAAGAGTCCCGAACCCCAAACCGTCAACCCTTGAAGCTGCACACCTGGTATCCTGAAAACTACACCTACTACTAGGGTTTAGCGTATCGGGTCATTCAACTACCTGAGGAGCCGGCGCGTCGGACATGAAGATGGGGTTTGCAAGCGGGGCGTCCAGAACAACCTGAACAAAATTGGTGGTTCCCCTACCTACCCGCCTCTACACTACCCCTAGGTTTCCCTTTAACTTATAGCAATGCAAGCTAATCCTCCCTAAGTAGCCTACATCCCATGATATCGATGATCTACGTTCTTAGGCTTGGGGCTTGCACTTCTGTCGGAGGCTAAAAACGGGTAGCAAGTTCAAAGATTTAGGACGTGAAGTTGAAGGGTTTGGGGCGCATGGTGCTCCGCAGCTCACCTATAGGAGTAGGATCTTGGACCCCAGACCCTAAGCCTTAAGGACACTACTTATGTCTCGGGGCGATTCTAGCGATCTTGCGTGCGTGTGTGTTCGGACTTCCCCTTGCAAGATAAGGGAAAGCAGTATAGAAACCCTATGCAAACATGCAACCGCAATGTGCGAGGTTTTTTGACACCTAACGTTAGGGCTGCTAGGGCCCCATACTTTGGGTTTGCTGCGTATGCCAGTTTACTCAAGGCAGCAAAGCCGTGTAGTTTCTCAGCACTCGAGTTGCAGACGCCACACTCTCCGTACTGCCATACCCAGCTCGGTGACCAAATCAAAGCACGACTAAAAAGGCGCCCCCGGTTGCTCATGCTCAGTTGGAATGACGCAATGTATTATAAAGACTAATCCAAGGATTGTTTTGGGGGCTTAAAAAGGATTACAAACAAGGCCTCCTTCCTCCATTTCTGACTATGCATGAGAAGGCCCGAACACTGTCAGTCCGAACACTGTCAGCCCAACGTAAATCTGACAGTCCTCCAAAGCCACTAGTCCTATACCCTAAACCTCCTTAAATGAGTGTTTCTACCACTCCGGTCCCCGTCTTATACCCCAAAATACTAGAACCCTTTGTTGAAAAAGCTTCCACAAAAAATCTCTATTGCGAGAAATCCCCAAATGCTCTACACCTTCGGGACCCCAAACCTGAAATCTCAGGTCCGTGCAGCACATCTCGGTGACGAATCTCCATTGCCCATGCCCCTGAGACTGTGATGTGCACAGGTGATTACACATCTGAGGCCTCCAGACCAACCTTTTTTCCTGCTACTGTTTCTGGACCACAGCCAGAATTTCATGGGGAACAAGTATGTGGATCATCATACATGGCGATCACCACCCACTCCACACTGACTGACAACAGGGAATCCTTCTGGTGGTGTAGGAGCGGGTGGCGCTTCTTCTTGTACTACTTCCTCTACCACTACTAAGGCAGTACTCTTGTACCACCAAATGCAGTACAGCTGCAGCCTAGAAAAAGGATCTTCTTATTTGCCATTAAGAGCGGCGGAGAACGACCCAGTACGAGACAAAGGCCGGCACGTTTTGGCAAGGGCCGAGGTCTCCGAGGGTCCTCGAGGGGGGCAAGGGTTAAGGGTGAGGTTTTGATGCGTGTGTTAAGCAAGCGGTAGAAATTAATTATGGATGGTGTACGGAATATACAGAAATCAGTTGTCCATGTATGGAGTCTTTCTCATAAGCATACTAGGGTTCTAGAGGATCTGTCTCAAGCATGAAATCAGGAGTGTCTTGGGAAATCCAGGCATCTAACACGTTTTGGCGTTTCCCTCTACAAACACCAATGACTAGTGCTACAATAAAACTCCGAACTCCTAATAACAATTTGCTCGTTTTTGCTGCCCGCCGCAAGTAGAGACCATATCAGGGTTTCCCAAGATTAGAGGTACCTTTTTGGGGGTCCCCTTATAAGGACGATAGCATTTTGGAGTCCATACTAGAATCCATTGCTTTTGGGAAACCCTAGCCCCTGAACATCCACACATACCCGTACATCGCCCGTATATATACCCCCCTTGTCAAACCCTATATCCCCCTTGAAAGGGACCCCTAATTTTGAAATAAAAACCTACATGATTGGGCACGGAGGACCACTTGTCGGCTCTAAGGGTCCAACTTTAGGGCTTAGGGTTTAGGATTTAGGATTTAGGGATTAGGGTTTACGGTTTAGGAATCAAGGCTTAGGGTTTAGGGTTTAGGATTTAGGGATTCGGGTTTTTGTTTAGGGCGCCCCCTTTGCCCACATATTCCCGCCGGTAGAGCTCATTGAAAGCAGGCAAAATTCAAGCTTGAACTGGGGTTTGGGGTTGAGGGTATAGAATTTATGGGGTGTACGAGATATACAGTGTTGCTGGGAAATATGGGATCTGATGCCGACATACCATTTTTGCTTTGGTAATAGCTTGATCGATTCGTGCACCTATCTACATACCCTAAACCCTAAACCCTAAACCCCTGTATGGTTCATCCACCAAGCGGAAACGACAAGAATCCGGAATCTGCAAGGGAAGGCACTTTCACTGTGGAAAAGGCCAAGTCAAACCTATCAGTTTATACATATTGGGGTTATATTGGGATAATGGAAAATGACATGGAAACTACTATAATGGGTTTAGGGTACGAGGGGCTCTAGGGGATATGTTGAAGGCCGAGCGATGAGGACGCACACTGACAGAAGTCTCATCATACAATTACAGTGAACACCCAACCCTAGACCATACCGCCCCAACTTACATGCAAGTCCAGCAGGGTGCCTACATGAGCTCTAGTCTAAACTCCTAGTATCCCCCTTAATATCCCCTATAGTAGTCCCCTATATAATCCCCTATATAACCCTTTTTCAAGGAGTTTAGACTTTAGCTCGCATGGGCTTGCATGTTATTTTGTCTAGGGCTGAGGGCTAATGGTGTACTGTCAATTGACCCTGCAACTCATCCTTGTGCAGTTCCGCCCAGTGTGTCATCCTGGCTTACAGAGCTTGATGACCGTTGCGGGGCTTGGGCTCGAAGTAGAGGTGTAGTGCAAAAAAAGGTATTCATTTCAGAACTGTTGGAGTCAAAAGCCAGAACTCTAAACCCTAAACCCTAGATGGGAGGCAAGGTCACCTTCATCTTAGCCTGAACCTTTGACTCAACCCCTGCCTCCACTTTGAAAAATTCCTCTTGGCCTGATATTATTGATGCTGTGCATCCTGTATGGCTAGCAGTGAACTGAATGACCTGCCTGTCGTACAGTTTAGGGTTCTGATGGGTTAGTACTCTGGACACTCAAGACTCTGTATGAACTTGTCTAATGAGACTTTGAAGCACCGCTAGCACTGATAAATCGCTTGGATTTCAGACACTTCCCAAGGCATGGCCTTCTCGCGGACAGCAAAAGGCGGTTTTGTTTTTTTTTGTCGGACCTTTTCTCTCCGCCGAACGAATCCACAAAAGGCGGTTTAGGGTTCTGGGTTGTGGGTTTGGTGTTTCTATGCCACCGATGATATGCATTCTCAACAGTTACATAGGACAGATTCAGTGGCCCTGTAGTGTTGAAAAGCTCTCATGGCAGAAATCCAAGGAAGGACAAAACTAATAAATTTTGAACAAGATGTAACTTAAACCCTCAGCTTCAACCCTAAGCCCCAGGTTCAGAGCTTAAAGTGAGCACTTCCAATCTAGATGAAGGCTAAATCCTGCAACCGAACACACAAACCGTCAAATGAAAGCAACCGCATTGCGGGACCCATCCCCACAAAATGATAATCACGGTACCAACAATTACAACCATGATGAAAGCTCCCTCTTCTGTTCCTCGCGAACAGTTGAAGAAGTGCAAGATCCCAAAAACAAGAAGTTGACAACCCCTCCTCCCCACAAAACAAGAGATATTGGTGCTTACGGGAGTGTGGGGGAGTGGATCCCTATAATGGTACTCATGTTCACTCGCCCACTCCGCATGTAGCACAAGTAGGAAGAACGTTTCTGAGGCCCATTGCCTGGGCCTCTGCTTCTTCCATGGCGCGCTACAAATGGCAACTCTTGTCATAACCTACTGGCACCTACTGCGGGGTTTGAGGTCTGGTCACGGCGTATAACTGTTGTGCAAAGTTTCAATATCTGACTGCATGGTGTTGTGTTCAAATCATACATCGCGAACCTTTGGAGGTCATGTTGTTGATACTGGGTGTCCTACATGACCTGAATATTATACCATGAAAAACCATAACTCCCGTAGAGTAAAGTACTCCGGGTCATGCATGAGTTTTATTAGCCCTGCGTCATTGGGATGGGGGGGTGATGTGAATGGGATCCCAACCTGTAAACAGAACTGTATGGCTAAACATCAGTACGAGGCAGGACAATCCTAAATAGTAGCTTTCGTGTCATTGTCCGTCTTCTCTTTCATTTGATTTCCCATTATTGAACCAATAGATTCGGCCGTTGTTGGCCATTAGGGGTGTCATGCTGCATTCCTACCAAATCCTGAAGCTTCCGAGCGTGAAAGAGACGAACGCATGTCTGGCACGTTGATTGCGGCTTAGGGCTTAGGGTTGAGGGTTTACACAGAAGACACTCTGCAATAAACACAACAAACGATCACACTCTTTTCGTAAAGTTCCACAAAATCACTGTTGCTTCAGGCAAGCATGGATTCCATGATGTTCTAGACCTAAGCATCCATGCTCAGCGCTGACACAGCCTCCCAAGCTCCGAGAAAAGAAACACTATGCAATACTATGAGAAAACATCGGTAGGTCGGTGATTCCTCTATGTTGTGGTCCCCACATTCTTCATGATCTTGAAGGATAGGGGCAACATCGCAGATACCACAAGTGTGGACATTCTATAATCAAGCATTCTCGTCAACAGTTTCTGTGCTTTATTGGGAGAGGAGGTTGACGCTTGAGAGTTGCAGAGACTCTCTGGCGCACCGGCGTCCAAGACTCTGGAACCACTTGGCCTTCACACCGTCGCTCTTCCCCTGAGGAGCAAACCAGTCCGCGGTTTGGGACTGCTAAAGTCTATGGTCGTTCAGTCTTTTCAGGCTTCAGCGTCGTTAGGGTCTGTCCGGGATTGCAATGTTGGGTTCCAGGTTCAAGTTTTAAAGCGTAAGGGTCTAGGAATGGATTCAAAAAAATAGGAAGGGTTATCACTTTCTCTTTGCTCGCCTTCCCTCATGTAGAAGGACAATGTCCAAGCTACTGCGGCAAATATGCTTCATGGCGAGACATACAAGAAATGCTCTAATCCTCCAGGCGCCTGCTGCGTGGACCATCCAATCGCGGCAGTTTGCTCTCAGACTGCCCACTATAACCCCAATATTACCCCAATATAGGAGCTATCAGCCCTCTCCGTGGGCCCTAGACGTAGGGCTCCAAATGCCAGTTTCTACCTCAAAGCAAAGGATTCTATGATGCAGGACCATGGTGACTATGGTTCAGACACACGTGCTCTTCGTGTAAGTGACTACTGGAGTGGCACCAGGGTCGCACGATCTGAAGACCACGGTCATACACCCCAGAAGCTACAAGGCTAGTTGTAAGTTGCCTAGCTGATGAAGACGAAGAACAACTGTAGTCATGCGGATAGCCTCCCGCACCCGCAAGGCAAAATAAATAAAAGCCCCTGCCCCTGTAGTGGACATCTGAACAATACCAAGAACCGGTGACCGGATGACAACTCCAGGCATCTTGTTAGGTCCCCAAGAACCACCCTGTAGCTGTACAAACCCTGAACCCATGGGGCTTAGGGAGTAGACAAATTGGGATCCCCACCGGGTCAATATTCCGCATGTAATTCTATGACCTAACAGAGGGCATGTTCATCTTTACTGGGGTGGGGGGTCTATGGCTCAGGCAAGAGGCTAATTATTACTGAACACCGTTGACATAATTGGACCTAGTAAGAGCCTGCAAGGAAGGATCCCCCGTGCTAATAGAAGAACCCTGTCAAAGCAACTTCTCCATTGTTTTAAGGGCTTAGGGTTTCTGCATTGTTTTCACCGATGCAAAGAAAGAACGAATGCTCCGTTGACTTTCCAGAGATCTGCGCAGTCCAAGAGCAGGACAGACGCGCATGCCTTCATCATAGGGTCACAAGCTGGACAGGTCAGCTGAAGAAACCCTAAACCCAAAAAGCTACACAAGTGCTTAACAACACCTGATGTTGGGGCCTGGTTTGCCGTCTGCTCCATGAACCCTATGACTGCAGCTTTAGGAGGGTCCAGGTAGGAGAAGTGCAAGTTAGGGCAAATACAATTGCCCAAGTTCGCATCCCGATTATCATTTCAGGGCCAGCTGAAACGTTGATTCTCCTACAACTAACTCCCACTTCGGGCTCCGCTCCTTAACAGCTCCAGGGGCACTTAAAAGCTCCTGAACGACATGTGATCAGCTCACAGCGCTTTCATTGCAACCGTGACGTGAGGGGCCATGGTCTGAATCAATGGCAGCATAATGTACATTAAAAAAATTGTAACAATAATAGTGGTAAGAGCAGTAATGACATCAATACGGACAAAATACAGACAATAATAGCGGTAACTCTATAGTTTAGGGTTCACCCTTAGGCAGCAGCTGTTTTCGCAGGGCATACATTGTAGGCTTACCAAGATTTCCTGCTAGGATCAGTATAGGGCATAGACTGTCGAGGGTCGTTGTGCTCTACGGTGCCCAGCGAAGGGGCAGCGTAGTCCACAACTTTCCCTCTCCGAAACAATTCCACGACAGGGCACACCAAAACGGGATCTTTGAAAACCCGCTGCATCAACCCGTCTCACTCCTGAAGACGCAATCATAATAATGTTAGTAGAAAATTGAATCCAAAACACCATCTGGAGCGACCCTACATTGCATGCATCTTGAATATGTAGGAATTAGGTTTGCTTCCTGCACCCCCCAAAAATATTCTTAGCGAGAAAGATCCGAAACAAGGATGCATTGTGAAGAAGGCCCAAACTCAGTTTGAACGTCATTTTCAATGTTCTTTCCAGATGATGCTCCATTATTGGGCTAAAGTCCCTCAACCCTAACCTTTTAAACCCTAAACCCCAAACCCTAAACCCTACCTATCCCTGTTCAGGCCATGACAAACCTGAAAATTCAGACCAGGGCCCCTGTCAATTCGCTAACTGCAGGGCCATGTTGGGCCCTTTACAACCTGGTGCTCTGAGGGTGTAGGGTTTTAGGGTTTCAGGGTTCAGGGTTCAGGGTTTAGGATTAAAGCCGTTGAAAACTTGCGCGGCCGTTAAGTGTGTTACATGCAGCAGTCTAAAGATTGCAATGGCATTTTGAGGAACTCATAGGAGCAGAAACTATCGGTTTCAAGCTTAGTGCCTAAACCCATTATAGTAGTTTTCATTTTCTTTTCCATTATCCCTATATAACCCCAATATGTACCCTAATCATCTGTCACTTATCATCTGTCACTTCTGAACACCAATCAGCCTTGGCTTCCAGGCCCCTGACCAAGTGAGCTTCCTTACGCAACGAAGCTTCCTAAACCCTAAATCTGAGGTTGAAACCATGGGGCCCTGGTGTGAACCCTTAGCCCTGGGATCCTTATATGCCTACTATATACCTTATATGTACCCTTAAGGGTCCCCAAAAGCCTAAACGCTTCAGAAGCAACATGGGATCCTTTAGACCCATGCGAAGCAAAGGTCAAAAAGGGCCCACACTTGCTTCAAGCCAGGCTTAAAAAGAATAGAGTGCAAGCAGTTTAGGCTTTAGGCTACAGAATCTGGGGTTCAGGGTCGAAGGTCTACCAGTTTCGAGGAATGCCACTGAAGCGGACGGGGTGGCCTTTACTTACTTACTTACTTACTTACTTACTTCCTCGCTTGCTTACTTTCCTTCTTTCTTCTTTTCTTCTTCTTCTACAGGGTTGACAGGGTTTGGGGTTTATAGAAATCGTATAGGGCCCATGTCCTAAGAATTGTGCGACAGGTTTCGTGTTTTGCTTTTGGCCCGCATAAAACTTCCATGCATTCTGGGCCTGAGGGTCCAGGGCGTAAGTTTCTCAAGCATAGCCTCAACCCCATCCCCCCCACCCCTCTCAACAAGTCCTAAACCCTAAACCCCAACCCTACAACCACCCAAGCCTACGTGTCTGAAGTCCTCCAGCCCAGTACCCAAGTTGCTAGTATCTACGGGGACCTGAGTACGCATCCTCCTCCTGTAACTGAACTTGGGTTTAGGAATTTGAAGGTTTAGGGGTTAAGGGTTTTGGGGTTCGCATGTAGGGTTCCAAGTTCAGGATCTTGGCTTTGTGGTTTTGGTTTCCCTTCTCTATTTACAAAGGACTGCTCCAGGCACAGTCTCAAACTTCATAAAGCCGAACAAGTCTGAACAGCCCAGGTGATTCCTGCTTTGCACCCCAAAACTCTATGAAGATCTAGAAAACAAGCTAAGGCGACATGGACCCTTGAATGCTTGGAGAAGCCCTACACCCCAAGTTCTCGAATCCCAAGCCCTTCAACCCACCTGACTCTTTCCACCCGAGTACGCGAATCCCCTCCTGCACCCTAGATCCCACAATATCTCTCGCATAAACCTTAGCTATTGGGGTAATATAGGGTAACATGGGGCTATATCATAGTATAATAGGGTATAATATAGGGTAATACAGGGATAGTGGAAAAGAAAATGGAGACTACTATGGTATAATAGGGTATACTATAGCCATAAGAATAGTCTTGACCTCCTCAAAGCTCAGCCGACAGTGCATGCTGGTGCAGCTCATCGGATATCTCACTCTTTTCTAACCTTCCGTCAGCTTAAGTCTCGGGCTGCATGGATTGAGGGTTCAGGGAGTAGGGATTCAAATTCAGGGTGCTGCGGTAGAGTTCGGGATTCATGGGGTAAGGCGTAAGGTCTAGTGCATAGACGTCATTGTAGGGAAGAGGGTTCACAGATATCACAGGCTTCCTGGGATCCCTCAACAGAGAAAACACCCTGTAGCAGTGAGATTACAAGGGAAACCGTGGCTTGCCAGAGGGTGATCTTTGTGCGAGGTTCCCAGGGTACAACGTGTGCTCACGCATTCACAGATTTCAGGCCTCTTGAGCTTTCTTGGAAGTCAAGGTTTCTGGGGAAACTGCAAAAAATACGAAACATGGCAGAAGCTGAGGATGATAACCACTCCAGAACACCTCATGTCTTGCGAGGCTTCTGCTTCTGGTGGCTCTGACTATGACCGGCCACTGTATTACAAAGTCTCTGGGTCCGTGATACTCCAACTGAGGCGAATGGGGTCTTGAAGGGTACTCTGATGAATACGGTGTACTCACCCTGGGCGCATTGTTTTTTTAAGTAACTTGTGAGTAAGCTCCGGACCACTGCAGGAATTTTGTGAAGTTGTCGTAGAAAGGCTGCCGAGCGATGAGTTCCAGATTGTTGTGGCCGCCGTTCTCGACCAAGTAGGGCGGATAAGCGATTCCCTGCAGAAAGCAGAAAGAAGGGATAAGAATGTACAGGGAACTACCGAGGGTGAGTCTTAACATTTGGGATACAACTTTCAGACACGATGTGAAAGTGTTAACCCAAATAAGTGGATAGTAGCCTTCAACGCCAAATCTTGTGACCTGCACCCCCAGCTCTCTTCTCATCATTAGCCTATGCGAGCTTGCTGCATGTTTCAGCATCAGAACTCAGAGATTTCCTTGACCCAAGCCCAAGATTCCGCGCCCAAAACCCCCTAAACCCAAACCCAAACCCAAAACAGACAGCAAAAGAAAAAGTTCTGGCTGCTTGGTGTAAACCATTCCTGAAACTTGCTACAGGCAACAAAGGAATGACAAATGAAAAAGAAGCTGCTACGCTAAATAATTTACTGGTGGTTAGCCAGGAACCGGGGAATATCATCCCTATGTAATCCCTACATAATGCATTCCCTTATTTCCTACGAAACCCGGTAAAATCAATTTTTGGTGATTAAATAAGGTACCATTGCCCTGTATCACTTCCCTACTAACCACCAGGAAGGAAATGCACACACAGCCTCTCGGCAATTGCGAACTAAATCCTCCGCGTGGGATGACGGAATGATTTCGTCCTGCAGCATTGCACCATCTAGAGCGCAGTGGAGCTTTAGGTGGAAAGTAGAGCCACGTTCCACAGTACCCTCGCGCTGCGAGTCTGGGACATTTGGTAGGCAGCCCAAGTAGCCACCATACTGAATGCCCGAATGCTAGACCAAGGACGCGCGGTAGCCCAAACTACCGCTGCACTGCCACCCACAACGATTGCGGCACAAGGACTGGCACAAGCAACCGGAGTCCTGTGTTCCATGCACCTGAGGCCAGCGGACGTTGGGCCATGTCACGTCTCGAACTAAGGGTACTCCTTCTGCAATAAAGCGTACAAGCATCCTGACTAAATCAAATAAGAACCCCACAAGACAGGAGACCTTTTTTTCCAGACAAAGCCATGGCAATAACCACGTTGACAGAGTAAACTGACATCCACTGACACGCTTGAGCACAAACCCACAACCAACACGCTTGACTTCACCCCAAACCCCCTATACAACCCCCGTGCCCCTGTAATGTTCAGTTCTCTTCTCCATTTGATTCCCCACGATTGTAACCTAGACCCTAAACCCCTGGACCCCTAAACCCTAAACCCTAAAGGCTGCAGAACCCAGAGGCTCCCACAATGTACACAGGGCACTTCACCTGACCTTAGCTGAAAGGCTTCGAGGTCAGATACGGCAGCTCACGGCCTAGGGTTCATAATAGTAATAATAAAAATGAGAATGCTGATTATAAAATACTCATAGTAATCGAAATTATGGGAAACATCTCGAGCAGGAAATTTGGGAGTTTTCTCAACTTAGGGATTCTTCTTAGGGGTACCTATAAATAATGAGGATGATTGTATTGTGGGGGCTCTATTTATGGAAGCTTCCGAATAATTCAGGGCTGAGGAATGTACACAACGCATGTATTTGCAAAGTGGACAGCAGAAACTTAGCACGGCTAATTAAATCAAGTCATCTCGGATCTCCGGATGTCAAGTGGGACAGCTTAGCCTTGCTATTACAATGATTGTACTACTACTACTACTACTACTACTCCTCCTGCTACTACTACTCCTCCTGCTGCTACTACTACTACTCCTCCTCCTCCTCCTACTACTACTACTACTACTACTCCTGCTACTACTACTCCTCCTGCTACTACTACTATTATTATTACTACTACTACTACTACTAAAGCTGCCATGGTAATCAGTACTAATACGAACGACACTACCATGAAAATCACTATTGCGCCCAGACTGCGTACCGATTGTACCGGTCTCACAGTTCGAGGAGTATGCTTCCTGTCAACTTCAGAAGCAGGTGCACCACGCAGCCCAAAACCCGCATGATAGTGTCCTCACAACCTGCTGCTAAACTTAGATGCCCTTAACTTATTCTTCCCAAACCCTAAACTAAGTTAGGACTTCTGCCGAGCTGCCTATTCTGTCCACGTTAGGGAACATGTCGCCAGGCAGCGTGAAACTGGAAAGCAACACAGAACAAACAGGACGGTTTATATTTCCGGGTCTGGTGCTTATAGGTTTCGAGAAGGGAGAGGTGGTTAAGCTGTTAAGCTCCCTTGAGGGCTGATCAAGGTTTTGAAGGGTTCGAAGTTGCGTGCGGCAGCTGTGCGCGTATTGGCTGGCTGCAGCTCCCTGCTAGCATCGGAGAATCCGGACTGTGCTGTGCCGCTTCTCGGATGAAGTAGAGGCTTCGCACGAACCCTAAACCCTAAACCCCTAACTGATAATAGAGGACAGAAGGAAGGACTTTGCAACAACCTGATGATTGGAAACAATCGCGCAAAGCTATGACTAGTACTGCGGAACTCAGGTTGCCAATTTCTATCCATATTCACCGAGGACTGAAACCTTCCTGCGCGCTCAACAGAAACCCGATGCCTCTTTTGCACTCTCCGAAAATATTGCATGTACGTGTTTATCTATCTACCTATGACTTTGTTTGTTTAGTGCTTAAGGTTCAGGTCTTACCATACATGCCATACATGTCACCCCACCTGTTGCTTCATGCTATGCTACTACGACCTCAAGCTTCCAGCTCCTGGTACAATTCAATGCATGAAGACCCTGGCATTTGGGATCCTTTCTTACAGGTGGAGGCATCACCTATTGATGGATGGCACCTGCTGTAGGTTGAGGGTTTCGGGATTGGAGGGCAATTTGGGATGCCAACCTTGAGGAAAATGCCACCCGGTAGATCGAGAGCAGCGGGCTTTGCAGCACAACGGCTCTCACTGCTGTCCTGTTCCAAAAAAGATTGGGTTGAGGCCCGACATGGTTGTTTTACAGGCCGCCCCTCATATGCCATGAGCATAGGGCTCTGGTTGGTCGCCATTCGATTCCGTTCATGGTGATGGCACACATTCTATAAATCCTGAGTGTACTCGTTAATCATCTATACAAGAACTTGTGTTGATGGATCCTTGCTTTTTGTGTCCTGCTAGGATCTGCGCTAGATTGTGACGTTGTTCGGGTGAACTCACCTGAGAATTTCTGAGAAATTCGGCCGAGGGTTTAGGGCCTGTATTTGTCACCAAAGGAGGGTCGGGAGAGACTCGGAAGTCGTCAGAAACCCAAAACAATCAACACATTGGACCATCCAACCCCAACAGCATGAATTCTAAAAAATGAACGGATTTGTCGTGGAGCTTCGCCACCCTATGCTCAACATCCTGAACCCCTGAACCCCCAAACTCTGAACCTTATTCGCTCAGTGCTCCGCCAGCAGGAAGTAAGCATCACAGAAATTGCTACCACTCATGGAAAAGAAGATTAAGAATACTTGAGTATGGATGGTTTGGGGTTTAAGGTTTTGAGACCTAACTTTATGTAGGGTTCGTCCAGAAATCTCTGTGTGCGTATGCGTTGGACCGAATCACTGGCACAGCACAGTCCTGGTAGCCAAGTGGATGGATGGACCCGACCCGATTGATCGTCCATACACCACAATCTCAGGGATTCGTTGTTCAAGGTCTCTGGGTGTGGCGAATCAATTCCTTACCTCACTATCAAAGGGAGTTTACGGTTGCGTCCCAATGCTTTGTCTGTAAAGCGA
>CAJNIZ010045031.1:246-26026 GCA_905231905.1 Symbiodinium pilosum
CCCTAAACCCTCCAACCTCAAACCCTGTTGCGAGTCTTTAGTTTACATCAAGCTGGAGAGCCTAGGTGTCCAATTAGGGTTCAGGTTTTAGGGTTCAGCCTTTAGGGTTTGGGTTTCAGAGTAAATCAATTGGAGAGGAACATTTGAAAATGACATGGAAGCTGGTGTTCTCAATGCTTTGATAAGAGGGTTTGGGTTTCGGGTTTGGGCCTTACCTGGCAAGTCCAGTTATCCACTAATGGTTTTGTTCACGTAAAGTGGTATAAATTAATGGCAATCTGCCATGCTTATGAGCTACTGGTTTTCCAGGAGATGACATGCCATAGGAATGCAGGTCTTTTCTTTGGATGTTCCCCAAGCTGAAACGTGATGATACTCTGGGAGTTTGTTGTTGTGCCGCCTCCGCACTTCGGAGCCAAGTTGTAAGGAGTACAGTCCATCAGGAAGCATTGTAGAGGGACCAAACCTTAAACCTTGACCCCACTCAACCACCCTAAACCCTAGACCCTATACCCCAAACCAACCCTTCACCCTGCGGAGAACGTCAAGCAGGCCTGATGCTAGACCCTGATGATGACCTCAGCCAACCGCTGCTTAAGCATCTTCCTTTGGAGGACCTCAATGGCTTAGGATTTAGTGTATGTTTCGCGCATCAATTCTGGAGCCCCTTTTGAGGAACCTACGCGGAGGGAGGAAATCTTGCACCACTCCATATCATATTAATATACTTAATTGTCCCAGGAAGAACACTATATATTGAGGATCCGACGTTTTGCATTATTCCCCCATTGTGCCTAGGGTTTGGGTTTAGGGCTTAGGATTGAAGGGACGGGAGCCAGGAATCCAGGGTTCAGGTCTTTTGTTTTGCCTTTGGTCGTTTTCTGATTGTTTTATGATTGGGACAAAGGGATCAGCAGTAATTCCCAGAGCTGTACGATGACTGTCTCAAGGGTTTGGTATTAAAGGATGCAAATTCATGCTCCCGCTTTCTGTTCGTGGTAGGAATCCGACTTTGAAATTACCTAGGTACTGCAAGCATAGAATTGGCGGATCTTGAAACTCTTCTGCTGTTTTGCCTCAGCTGTAAACTACCAAGCGCGCTCTTAAACCACTTGGCTCTGATGAGAGACGCCGCTGTAGAACAGTCTCTAGCATCAATCCCTTCTAATCCTTACATAACTACAATATAATGTGCCCTCTCGAAGTTCTATTCTAATCAAAAAGGACCTTCCCTCTACCGTAAACCCTGAGCCTTGAAATATAAACTATGAATCCCAGACCTGAAATCTTCGGCCCCTAAGGAGACAAAAATCTCATGTAGAAGCTTTAACCACGAACGGAGAAATACACGGACAAGAAAGTGGACAATTTAATTGAGACTGGAATTATTCATTGGTTTATAGGATTCAGGGCGTGGTGGGGCAAACCCCGGATGATGGCCGGGTAACTAAACCCGAAACCCTCAACCCTGAAAGTCTCCTATACTTATCAGTATCGGTAAGACCCCAAGCTCTGAACCCTAAACTGCCAACAGTGGTTTATAAGATACTGACCTAGTTCAAACTCAACTCTCGCGGTTAAAGGTTTGTGGTTTAGGGCTTAACGGGCGGACTCAGAAAGCCAGCGGCACAGAGGGTTACGGTTTAGGGTTTTCCGGTGTAGGGTTTAGGGCTTAGCGTTCAGGTTTTAGGGTGGCATACCTCTACGTGTCTTATGACAACCTTTCCAGTGCATACCTATCTTCCATCTGCATAGTCTTTAATTAACCCCTCAACCCTAAAAACCCTAAACACCGAAAACCAGGAAACCCGGAACTCCTTCAAAATTGGAAAACCTTAAAAACCCAACAAGCCTCAACTCTCAACCCTAAAAGTCCTCAACCGCTGAACCCTGACAACCGCAAAGCCTAGCTTATCTTTTGATGCGAAGTGGTAACACTGGGCATCCAAGCCTATACATTGACCTACTTTTAAGCCCTAAAGTGTATAAATAGACCTATTTTGGCTATTTGGATCCCTAAGCCCTCAACCCTAAAACCTTAAGTCCTAAGTGCAAAACCCCGAACCTCTAAATCCTAAGTGCTAAACACTAAGCCGCTAAGTCCTAAGCCCTAAACCCTGAACCCCTAAATCCTAAGCCCCAGCCCCTAAACCACTAAATCCATAAACCCCTAAGCCCTAAACCCTAAGCCCGAAACCATAAACCCTAAACCCCTAAACCCTAAACCCTAAATGCCCAGGCTAAAGCTCTAAATCCTGAACTCCTAAGCCATACCCCCTTTAAAGGCACCCTATATAACCCCTAGAACCCTCTTTAAAGGTACCCCTGTATAACCCTAGGGTAAGCTCGAGGAGGCCAAAGCGTGGATCTCGGACATTCAGGCGCACGTCAAGGAATCTGGGCCTGAAATAGGATAGGCGGTGTAGGGTTTAGGGTTTAGGGTTTGGGGTTTAGGGTGAAATAGGATAGGTGAGTAGTCCCCTATATAACCCCTTAATAACACCTCTAAGGAGTTTAGACACTAAACCCTAAAACCCTAAGTAAATCCCCTCATAGAACCTCTTTAAGGAGTTTGGACTAGCTCATGTGAGTAGTATTTAATTTGGGGATACTATGGTACCCATTATGGAGTAAGATTATATATGGAATAGGTCTTGATTGAGGTCATGTTTGGGGTTAGGGATTTAGGGTTAAGGAGTTCAGTGTTTCGGGCTTATGGTTCAGCGTTTAGGGCTTAGGATTTAGGGTGTAGGGTTTAGGGTTCAGGGTTTTTTTGCAGTCCCAATAATAAGGACTCCCCCACCACACCCCTAGAACCCTTGTATATACTCTGGGGTTTCTTGGGGATTCCCCCTCTCTGAGACATTCCTGTATTCACCCACCCAGCCTCTCCGGAGCACCATGCCTGGGCTTGAAGGCTGTAGAGTTTAGGAGTTGGCGGTCTCATAAACCTTAATCCCTAATCCCTCTAAACCCCCCCCCCCAAAACACGAACGAACTGCTCCGATCCTATTTGATACTTCCGACGCCGGCTGATGTTGACCTAAAACCGAAGCCCTAAACCCCGTACCTTCAAACCTATATAGCAGTTAAGGTTTAGGCAGCCGGGAACCTAGGAATGTTTCATGGCGATGCAACAAGAGCAGACGGTTCTGAGCTCCCAGGCTCTCTCTGGTCTTTCTAAAGCTTTGGTTTTAGGAGTTCAGGCTGTTAACGGTCTGCGGGCTCGAGGCGTGCTTTGTTTTTATTCTTGTTGTTTGGGGTTTGAGGGTTATCTAGAGTTCACAATAGTGGAGCCCTGGCCAAGATCCACATGATAGTGCTTTCTGCTTTTTCTTCTCTTCTATACAAGAGGCGCAGGACTTGTATGTTAGCAGTGATAGGAGTGCTGGTTTTTCTTAACGACGGGAAGGATAAATATTGTGTGTTCAAGAAATTGTGATTGCAGCCAGAATCATGGCAACGATATGAACCCTACAGTCGATGGCGAATGTCTGCGATTTGTGTGTTTTTACGGACTTTAATGGCATCGCCGACTACTCCGGAACTATTGTAAAGATTGCTTGTAACAACGTGCAGAGCAACAAACGCCAGGCGCAGCAAGCCATGGTGCGAACGGCCGAGTTGCTGGATCTTATTTTGGTGGATATTGATAGATTCTACATGGGTGTTTTTTTTGTGTGTGTATGGGGGCTTTTGTGGAATACACGAAGGCTCGGAGCAATAGTATAAAGGGGGCCCAAAAGTCACCTTCTTTCTGATAGGCCCCCACATGTCGACGAGTGATCGGCGTAAAGCAAGCCCTTCTCAGCCTGCTCGCTTTCTCTGAGCCTCTAGCCCTACGCCCCTTCTTCCTTGAACCCTGCAACCCTGTGCCCTGCAGACTGTAATCCACCTTGACCACAAACCTTGAACCACCCAGGTTGATGGACGTCTACACGGACAGGATCAAGTCCTCCCAAGGCACTGTTGCGCTCAGCGACTTCTATGCCCGGGAGACAACCTGGTACGTGCAGGGGAAGAGTCCAAGGTCCAGAGTCTAGAGGTTGGGATTTTGGGTTTGGGGAATGTCGGGTCTTGGAAATTTCAGGTTCGGGTTAGGTTTTATGGAATGTCAGGTTCAAGGCTTAGGGCGCAGGGTTTCAGGTCTTGAAGATTGTGAGGATTATGAAGGGACTTGCTACGTGGAGGATGATACTGACTTTGTACGAGCATTACAAACCTAAGCCCTCAACCCCAGACTTTTGAACCTGAAGCAGAGGAACCCGGTTGGCGAAGACATTCCTGCACTGCAGGGAGGTTTCGGCAGGCCTTAGGGAGGAAGCCTTGTTCGAGAAGCTCCTTTTCCTAGACGAAGTTCATCCCCAGACTCCTATCTCCTAGCGTAACGTTAGGGTTTAGGGTTTAGGGCTTAGGGATGCATGAAAAATGAAGAAGATACCAACATAGATCTGGATGCGCAAGCCCCCCTCCCCCTATTGCCCAAACCCCAACGCCCCACCCCGCAAATCGGTGAACCTCTAGCTTGCATGTCAGAACTCATAATATAATCCCCTCCCCCAATATTGTAACGCCCTCTCATCCCCGTAATATCATATTCTCGCGGAGGTATAGTATTGCACATTTGGAACACGTGATCTTATGGGGTGAGGGTTTTTAAGGTCACGGGGAGGTGAGTCATGCAAACCCTATCCCAAAACAGGGTCTATAGGTGTACCCCGCTAACCCTAGGGCCCTGGGTGTAGCTCCTCAAGCTGCGGCCATTTGGTGCATACCCAGAACCCTAGACGCTTAGTATAGCCCTTTCCAGAGTGGCCACCCAAGCCAAGGCTACTGTAACCCTACGAACCCCTAAGCCCTAGCCGTAAATCCCAACCCTAGATCTTACACTGTTCGTGTCAACTGCAGTTGCATCCTACACCCAAGCCCTCCACCCTGAACCCTAAACCCAAAACCTAGACCCTAAAACCACAAACCCTATCCTTCAAGCCTGGCCCTAAGCTCCTAAAAAACCAAAAACACCAGACCCCAGACCTTGTAACTACTACACCCTAAAGTCTATGAACCCTAAAGCCCAAACCGCAAATCCTAAGCTTTAAACCTCCAGCATCACAAGTATAAAGTGTGAGGAGATGGAGAATGCTGCCGAAGAAGCCTCAGCATGTCTCGAGCGCGAGATTAAACAGGATGGAGACTTCTGTTTAGTTTAGGGTTTCGGACTTAGGATGTGAGGTTCAGGGCCTAGGATTTAGCGTGAAGAGGAGTCGGATTTGGGGTTTGGGTCTGTAAGGTTGTAAAGTTCCTCACGAGCACGCTGAGTGTAATTTTAGTGGGGTAGCCACCCCTAATCTAATAAATCGCTTCAACATGATAGGTTGTGGGCTTAGTATGAAAGCCCTAAACCCTAAACCCTGCACCGAAACCCTGCGCCCTAAGCCAAAACCATCAACCCTAGATCTCAGCTCATAGCTTCCCAGAATCCCGGCTACCTGTCTAGAGTTTCGGGGTTGAGCGCCGATGCTGTGGCATTCAGGATTGGGGGATTAATATTTAGGAAGTCCATTTAGACACAAAATGGGGGTACTAGGTTGTGGGTACTGTATGCGCAAAGGCGGACGAAGGAACAGTAATTCCTGACACAGGTGTCTTGGGTCGCTGGTTCACAGGTGACACTGAGCCCTAAACCCTAAACCCTAAGCTCCAAAACCTAAACCCTACAACCCGATCCCTAAAACCTGATCCCTAAGCCTTAAAACCCTAAACCCTTAAAAGCCTAAAGCCTTGAAACTCTAAACCTTTCAAACCCTGAACCCTTAAAACCCCAAACACGATGCTTCGTAACTTACAGGAGTGATGGCACCAAAATGGCAGGACCTCGACCAAGGCCCCTTGTTGCTACTCATGTCTAGGATAGCAGCAATCATTTGCTTCCCCAAAATAATGGGCTACTTTGGGCCCTAAACCCGAAACACAAAACCCCTGAACCCTGAAACATTACAGTAGTCTAGGAATCTCTGGTTAGCTCCAAGATTTCCTTCACGCAGCCTGCATGTCCCTCTATAAAAAGCGCGAGACCCAAACCCAACAGCTCCAAACCCCAGACCTTGTGTAACCCCATGCAAATCCAGATCCTTATTGTGGGGAGCCCCAAAAAGGTACCCCTAAACCTAATAAAACCTTAAAGCCCATATAACCGCCACATATCACCTGTAGTCCCCCTGAAACGATCCTGAAATTCAAATGTTGGAGGAGATCGACAGTCTGCGCACCACACGGCTCGCAGAGCTTTGCGAGGAGGCTAGCAAGGAAGTGCTGCAGGAGGCCATAGGGTTTAAGGTTTAGGGTTATAGTCCCCCTTAAGTAGATAGAATATGGGGAATTTGGGGATCTTATTATAATACACCCACAGCCATATTCTATCTACTTAAGGGGGACTATAGTGCTGCTGGAGGCCAGCTTTAAGATTTTAGGGTCTAGGATTGAGGCTAAAGGTTGTTTCGGATTTAAGGTGTTTGGTTTAGTCCGTTTAGTCCTCACGGCGTTTGGGGTTTAGGGGTGTTTATGCAGGCTAGGGTTACAGTGTTTAGGGTTGTGGGTGCTTAGTTAGGGTTTAGGGTTGAGGTTGTGTAGGCTTTAAGGTATTTGTGGATTAGGGTGTTTCGGGTTTAGGGCGTTTATGGTCTAGGGTGTTTAGGGTAGTATGTTCAGGGTTCCGGATGTTCAGAGTTCATGGTTTTAGATTCAGGATTTAGCACACACCTTGTACCACTGAAGAACCCTCAAATATGGCAGCTCCTAGCGCTGAGGGGTACAGGGCCATGCAAGTTCTTTTTCCATCCTACATAGCATCACTGCCGTTGGCCTTTTTGTTTGGTATTGTTTGTGCTTCGAGTTTCTAATCCGTTGCCCTAAGAATTCGAATGCGTCTTTTCACAAAGAAATCCATACCTCGAATATGTTGTCTGCTAGGGATCTTTGATTGAAAGAGTCCCGTAGACCCCCCAAAAAACTGTAGTAGCACACCCCCTTTGGAATTTCGAGATTGGTGAATAAAGTAGGAAACGGGAGACCCGTAAGAAATTGGTTTATTCTAATGTGTTCTACTCACTGCAGGCTAATCAAATTTCTTTTAAAGTCTTCTTCATAACCCTAGGAGATAAAGTAGACCCCTATTCAATTGGAATTAGGTGTTCTAGAGATTCATGTATAGAAAGCTTCTGACTGGCATCTTCAAAAACAACACAAACCTAGGAAGCAAAGGTTATCCTTGAAGGCCATTTCCTTCAGATTATTGTATACAAGTTCGCGTACCCAAGCATATAAACTTAAATGAACACGGGGGAAAGCTAGGACATAAAGGCGGTCCTTATTTGGAATTCGAAGTCTTTTAGAATTTTCGTCATACGTATATACACACGATTGAGAAAACACGAAAACCCAGGTGAGCCACAATCCCTTTTGATTTCAGTTTCTTGTCCAAACACTACCCGTGGCTTCATTGTTTCCTTTGAACAGTTGTCTCCTTTTGAGAGTGTTCAGTAATCTTCCAGGATTTATAGGGTTCCTGGTTTAGGTGTGTTGTTCATTATTTGGAGAGGGTTTTAGTAACAGGCGACGAGCCTTTGATGGGCCTCTTCGTTGACATTTCGATTCTGTTCTTGAAGTCAGGTCTTGCATCAGAAGCAACCATGTTGACAAACTTGTCCATCCTTCCTTGTTGTTTACATCATTGACCCTCAACTCTAAACCCTAAGTCCTAAACTCTAAACTTTAAACCCGAAACCCCAAGCCCCTTGTTGTTATACATCATCGTTCTTGCTCTTCTGTTCTGCGCGGAGGAGTGGAGTTTAGGGGTCTAGAGTTTCGTGGCTGATGGCTTACAGTCCAAGTTCGGGTCGGGCTGTGTGCGGATGCCTAAGAATAGCCAAAGAAGTTGGTTTTAGGGTTTAGGGTTTTAGGGTTTTAGGGTTTTAGGGTTTTAAGGTTTTAAGGTTTTAAGGTTTTAAGGTTCAGGGTTTAGGGTCTAGGGCTTTAGGGGTGTCTGGCCATTTAGGGATACTCTTGCCTTGGGATGGTTGAATATTTAGTCTTAGCTGGAGGGTTCAGGGTTCAAGGAAGTTGCAGTCCATTTTCATTCCTCGTGAAAGAACGATAATGTACGATAATCCTGCAAGGAACCAAGATAGCTTCAAGCTGGCCATCGCCACGCCAGGGTTTTTCTACGAAGGTTCTATGACACACGAGGCCATGCCGAGTAGTGACAGCTTCTTAACGCTCTAAGCCCAGATCTACCTAGGCGCGACTTAGGAATCCTGAAGTGACGCAAGTTGCCAAATGCGCGTAAGGACTCCACTCCATAGCCATTCAGTCATGTCTCAGAAGTTCCCTGGCTCGTTTGTAATCCAAAGGCCCCTCAAAGCAATGCATGAAATCGAGGGCGGGCGATGGGTTCGCCATCGGTATATCGAGACGGTGCTAGCAGTACCTGGGAACGTTTCAGATGCTGTAGTAACCCAATATAACCCTAAAAGTAACCCAATATAACCTTAAGATTACCCCAATAGAACCCGAATATTACCCCAATATAACCTTAATATGACCCTTATATAACCTAAACCCTAAACCCTAAGGCTTTTGGCTGTAGGGTTGGTGTCTAGCAGCATAGGAGGCAAGTAACATATGCTAGCTTGTCAATTTTGGGGGTTTCCCAAAATTAGGGGTACCTTTAAAAGGGGGCTGTAGGGATTATATAGGGTTATATAGGGGTTATATATGGGGTTTGGGGTTTAGGGATTGGGGTTTACGGTTTCCCAAAATTAGGGGTACCACTACCAGCATTTTGGGGGTCCTTATGATAAGGGTTATTGTATTTTAGGGTCTATATTGGGGTCGCCCTATTAAGGGAAACTACCATTTATCTAGAGACTCTAGAGATACCCAAGGGGTACCCTTTTCCTTTGATTTTGGCGTCTCCTTCTTCAAGCTCATTAAGAAAAAGGGTGCCCTTATTATGAAGGGGTTTCTGGAGAACCTAGTTATTATGGTCCCTTTTCACAGAGGCACTGATTCAACCAAATCTTCATGGGTTCCCTGACTACCCCTCCCCCTTAATTAGCTTTATGGGGCTTACCTATCCCTAACACCCTGAATTATTGTGGTACCATGGGCGGTGGGGTTGCGCCTTGCAGAAATGACGGCATCTTAGCCCGAAACCCCTAAACCTTGTATGCTGAGCCGTGTCGCACAAAGCGGACGGTAAACAGCCCTAAGCACATGGTTTAAGGTGTACGGTTCAGGGTTTAAGGTGAGGTCCCCTATGAATGTTTGTGCCATTGCCCTTCCCCCCTACATCTGGCACACTAAATCTTAAGTACTAAGCCCCAGGCCGTAAATTCCTAAATCCAAACCCTAAAGGTCCCGAGATTCGGATTCCTTGCCTGAGATGATCCTTTTCCTGTCAAAATGAGCTATAGGCTAAAATCTGTAGAGGGGGTTATATAGGGTGTAGGGTCTAGGGTCTAAACTCCTGAAAGGGGGTTATATAGGTATAGGGTTGAGGGTTTAGGGTCTATATTCCGTAAAGGGGGTTATATAGGGCTTAGGGTCTAAAATCTCAACTCCTCGAAGGGGGTTATATAGGTATAGGGTTGAGGGTTTAGGGTCTTAATTCCTTACAGGGGGTTATATAGGGTTTAGGGTCTAAAATCTAAACTCCTCGAAGGGGGTTATATAGGTATGGGGTTGGAGGGTTTAGGGTTTAGGGTCTAAACTCTTTAAAAGGGGGTTATATCGAGTTTAGGGTTTAGGGTCTTTAGTCTAAACTCCTTAAAGGGGGTGTTACCGGGGATTGTATATCTGAGAATTATAGGGGTATTAAGGGGATATTAAGAGTGTAGATTGTAGCTCAAGTGAGTTTCGTGGGACATGTAGAGCTTTGCACGAACGATGGAAAAGAACATGCAAACATGTAGGAATGACGTACAATCAAGTGGAGTAGAATGTGGAAAATCCAATGGGAACTGTGATTATGTAGTCGTTTATCGGCTGCAGGGCATCGCAGACGAAAAGCCACAGTTATCACCGATTAATTTCATGTAGTCTCTTGTAGTTCCCATTATAGACAGAACTCATATTTTGTCGTACACCCACCTGATTCCTGTCTCCCTTTCCTGGGAACAGATTTCTGCGATTTCGAGCTATGCAGGCTTGACAATGCCAATCCCTGAGCCCTATTTTACTTGTTGAAGCTCCCAACTGTACACAGACCGCCTTCCCCAATATAATCCCAGTTTCCATTTCATTTTCCATTTTCTTTTCCATTTGATTCTCCATTATTGGGGTAATACTATAGTAGTTTCCATTCTATTTTCCATTATCCGCATATAACCCCTATATATCCCTTTAAAGGTCCTCGTTGTTCAGGCACCTAAGCTCTAAAGCTTTTTCTACCTTCGGCGCCTAAGTCACCCTAGGGCTTTCATGAGGTGCTAGCGCCCAAAATCGAGCAGGAGCTTGAATTTCGACTTGGCCAGGCAGTGCGGCACACAGTTTAAGGACTACTTGGAAGAGCAGGGGGACTTATCAAGTAGCTTGATAATGGGGAGGAAGTAGAGGCGCTATTACATGGCTCATGGATCATGGGAGTTAAAACCTATTTATTAAGTCCCCATGTCTCTCGAAGTAGGGTTTTTATTGACTTACTACAGTGCTTTAAAGGGTTTGGGGCTTCAGGACTCGGGGTATGTCAGGGAATGGGCGCTCGCAGGCTTTAGGCTTTTGGTGTGTGAGATAAGCATCTAGAGTTTAAAGGGCATGAATAGCTTGGGTGTTTTCTTTAACAGCTCTGCAGAAGGGTTCCAGTTTTAACAGTTAGCGCCGAGGAGTTCAAGAGGTAACCAACCGCGAAGCATCCGCGTGTGTCGCGCTCGGGGACCGCTTGAAGGTCCTGTACCTGTCGTCCGTGGCGTGTCAAAAGTGCCAACAGTCACGTGGATAGGGCGCCGGGTGGGTGGGGGAGGGGCGATTCGTGTGATTGTCGTCACTTTTGGGTCTTGGTCTTCTTGACGCGTGTCAAACGTGCCAAGAGTTACAGGGCTGGGGCACCTGGGTGTCGCAATCCGTGAAACCATCCTTTCTTTTGGGCCTTTGTCTACTTGACGCGTGTGAAAGGTTTGAAGGGTGACAGGGATGGGGACATTGGGGTTGCGATCCGTGTAACTGTCGTTCAGTTGTGGGCCTTCGCCTTGTTGACGCGCGTAAAAAGTCTCAAGAGTCACATGGATGGCGCGCCTGGGGGTCGCGATCTGGGTAGCTGTAGTCATTTTTGTGCCGTTGTCTTCTTGTCGTGTGTCAAAAGTACTAACAGTGACAACGGTATGGCCCATGGGGGTGGCGATCTGTGTAGAAGGGAGAACATCGAGGGGGTCAATTCAATACATTGTTTAGTCTTCTGCAAGTAGTGACAGAACTCACTTGCGTATTTGTAGAGAGGAGAACGGGCAGGGATGAGATGACGGACAGAGACGACAGCAAAACAGAAGGAAAGAGAGGGTAAGGGGGAAGCTCGGAGTTTATCTCGTGCGTTGCATCTGCTTTCTCCGTGATGTACGTGACATTTGCTTGCATTTGGATTCGTGGCTCCTATCACGTTAGGAGTAGCCGTAGTACTTGTAGCAGCAGGAGGATCAAAGAAAGTAGCATCAGCAGCTTCACTTGTTGAAGCAGCAGCAGCAACAGCAGGAGGAGGAGGAACAGGGGCGGCAGGAGCATGAGGAGCGGTAGGAATAGGAGGAGCAGCAGGAGAAGAACATAAACGCAGAGGAACCACGGTGGCTGTAGAAAATCCGGGCAAGAACTCTGTGGTTCCATCATGACCACCACCGGCGCCACTGCCACGACCGCCGCGCAGCACGGCTCCACCGCCACCATTGCCACCGCAGCAACCTCAGCAGCCACCGCCAACACACGCAAACCAACACAGCTACATGTGGAGCACCTAGCCCGAAATCCTCAACCCTGAACCTGGCATTGTCCCTAAAGCCTGCAGACTAAACCTGTGCTCCAAACATGTAGGCCATGCAGCGCGCCCATGAGAAGACCTTGGATGTGGCTTTGCGTCTCCTGCGCGAGGCTGGACAATTCCGGCTTCAGTTTAACGAATGTAGAAGAAACTGGAAGCTACTATTTGAGGCTTAGGGTTCAAGATTTAGGGCTTAGTAAAGGTTTAGGATTGTTTTTGCCTAGCTTAGTCCCTCCTACCCTCTATTAGGGCCTAAGTACCCACTATTAGGGACCATATATCCCCAATTAAGGGTACAAGGAAGGTCCTGGTAATTTGTTATAATCAGTAATGCCAAACTTTTTGCTTCGCAGGAGGTGGGCTGGCCAAGGTTTGAGGTTTGCTGGCCAAGGGTTTGGGGATATAAAGGGATGTATATCATGTAGTATATGTATATATATACATATGGAAATGAGGGATACATAGTTTGGGGTTTGAGGTCTGCCTGTTGGCTCCGGGTTTGGGGGTTTGGGGGTTTGGGGTTTGCTGGCTCAGGTTTAGGTTGCGCAGTTCTTGGTCTGGTGGCCTAGCTGCGGTGTTAGGTGTTGGCGCAGCGGGCCAAGCGGGGCTGTTGGCCAGGGATCAGGCTATAGAGGGTTTTTCGGCCCAGAAGCGTCCCCGGACGCAAACATGAAATTTTGATTTGTTGGAAGTAGCACGATACTATAGCCAGCGCGCTCTCAGAACTTGGCAAGCGTCTCACATGACCTGAACCAGGATGAAATAAGAGAGGGCCCATCGGCCCAGAACGGCCCCCAGGGAAGCCTTTAAATTAATTATGTTTGGCGAAGTCAGCCGGATACCCCAATCAGCGCGCTCTGAGATCTTGCGGCGCTCTTAGTTGTCGACAGTATGGCAGGCACCTCACATGACCCACAGCGAGATGAAAGTATGCCAATGCTCTTTGGCCAAGAACGCCCCCTGTTCCAAACGCACCTAGCAACACACTCCAGCCAGGCCACACGGGCTTTGGAAACTTGAAGGTTGGTTTGACGCAGACCAACCATTCCAAACCCAAGCCCTTTCCCGAGGTGCTCCCGTACCAAACCCTAAGGGTCCATGTACCCAATATTTGGGTACTTGGGATTTGGGTAATAGTAATCAAAATACAGGTTTGGGGTAAGTATATGGTTGTTAGGTACTTGGACCCTTAGGGAAAGTTGAATATTTGCAGGTGCTCTCAATCCAAATGCGGGCCTTTTCGGATCACATCCGAAACCATTCCCAGGCCCATTCCGGACCTATTCCAAACATCGGAACCAGTACTAGGTACCCCATTAGTACCCTTTTACCCTTTTTGTTTTGGGCTCCCCTTATTAAAACAGAACAGTGGGAAAAAGGGTCCCCTTATTATTAAGGGGTTACTGGGGAACCTAGACTAGGAGAAGTAAGAGGATTCGGTTGTGGTTTTGTTTCGCTGCGAGTAGTGTCTGGGTGACCCCGGTGTGGGCATACTGCGTGATCCCCGCCAGTTGACTGCGCCTTGCACACCCTAAGCCCTAAACCTACAAACCTAGGTACGCCAGTCAGTAGTAACTCAGTAGTACCCTTTTTCCCTTTTTATTTTGGGGTTCTCCAGATTAAACCTGGACATAGGGAGAAAGGTACCCTTATGATTAAGAGGTTACTGGGGAACCAAGAAACCCTACTAAACCCTAAACCCTGAACCAACCCTAAACCCTAAACCCTAAACCCCTAAATCCCTAAACCCTAAACCCTAAACCCTAAACCCCTAAACCCTGAACCCTGAACCCCTAAACCCCTACACCTTGAAACCCTTAATCGCAAGGCTGGACTCGATGGTTTGGCTTGCACAGACATCAACAGCCAAAGCAGCCTGACCTGCCTTGGAGGGCAAAAAAGCAGCAGTGTAGGGGTCCCAATAATCCATATAAATTCCTCTACAAGGAATAATCTAATGGAGGGTTCAGCCTTAAAGGGGGGCTATATCGCGGATTATATAGGGAACAACTATAGGGGGACACTCGGAGTTCAGACTGTAAATCTTATGGTTTAGGACTTGGAGTACACTCTACCATACGTATAAGACGGTTGTTAAGGAAGGTGGGGGGTTGACGGGCGTCGAAGCCTTTAATCTAAACTTTAGGTCCAGGGTGACCAGAACAGGCCTTGTGGGAGGTTTTCCCTTGAAGACCCGACGGCGCTCCTTAAGCCCTAATCCTCAAACCTTACCCTAAACCCTAAACCTTAAACCCTAAACCCATAAATGTTGCACTCACTTTTCTGAATAGCCCTCTTCTTTAATGTGTTTTCGCCGCCGCTTACTCAGGACATGGGCATTGTTTGGAAAACACTCTTTAATGTTACAGCCCAACTATAACCATACTAGTGGACCTAGGGGGCCTGCAACGGGCTATAAATGCAGTTCTATAGGTCGAAATAACCCTGAGCCGAAAAAGCCCCCACATATCCTTATATGGTATTTTCATAACTAGGGGGATCTCAATATATACACCCCAAAATACAATGCCTAATTTCGGGAACCCCCTTTAAACCCCAAGTACCTTGAACCTCCAAGCAGACCTAGGCGAGATCGTCCGGCCAGAAACCAGCCATCTGCGCGGACGATATCCCGTCGAGTCGGTAACCATGTTGACAGGCGAGTCGGTTTTCTTACTGTGGGGTTTAGGATTTAGGGTTAGTAGGGAATAAGGGAATATAATCCCTATATAACCCTGATATGATCTATTCCCTTATTGCCTTGTAACCCCCTGCAAGTTGAGGGTTTATGTCTTCGTGTCGTGTGGGGGCAGGCCGGGGTGTTTTCAGGTTTGGGCTTTACGCTTTGTGGTCTTGAAAGCCACCCAATATGGAGCTTCATTCTTTTCGGAAACCAGTTTGTTAGGTTGTCAGGATTTAGGGATCATGGGTTTAGGTTGGGGGTTTAGAGTTTACAGTTTCAGGATTCTGTAGGGGTAGGTATAGCCACACACGCCGCAGCTCCCGTCTCAAGCGCGAGTCAAGAAATCTTAGATCTTTCAATCCTAAGTCCTCAGCCCAAAGCCCCAAAATTAACCCTGTCACACATCTAAATCCTGAAATCCCCCAACTGGTTCCTCATTGGGATGCTATTAAACTGTAAACTTCATAAAACCATTTCCTTCTCGGGCTTGAGCATGGTGAACCTTGAAATTATGTTCAGCAATATCCCAGCAAAACCACGCAATCTTCAAACCCCAGCCTTCTCACGCATACACCATGACTCCCCCCCAAATCCTGAAATCCAAAACCTTGACAAACCCTAAGCAACAACTCTAGACCTTAATCCCTAAACCCGAAACCCTAATCCCTAAGCCCTAGTCCCTAAACCCTAGTCCCTAAACCCCAATCCTAAACCCTACAAAATCCTGATAACAGGTGCCACTTTTCTTGTCGGCCGTGCTGCAGCTACCGAAGCCGGAGCGGCTGTCTTGAGCTCTCTCGGCGGCTATGACTGAAAGCGGTTCAGGGTTTAGGGTTCAGGGTTTAGGGTTTAGGTTTAGGGTTTATCTTTAAGTTTAGGGTTTAGGCGGCATATGAGGATGATATTTGATGAGGTACTAACGGAAAAGAAACTAGGTACCCCAGTGGTACCCTTTTACCCTTTTGATTTTGGGCTCTCCTTATTAAAACAGAACAGTAGGAAAAAGGGTCCCCTTAGGATTAAGGGGTTACTGGGGAACCTAGGAAAATTGAAGCCGTAATGTGCTTTTAGGTTCTGACGACATTGGAACAGAGAAGAGTCTAATGGACAAGAAGATGGAAAAGTTCTGTCTACTTCGTCACCAAGCAAGTTCAAGACTGTGATAACTGCGGCCGTTATTTGGCATATAAGGGCTATAGTAAGTTATAGGTATACTTACAAAGTCCCCCTGACCCTCCAGACTGGGTTCCGAGTTCAGCTGTTTGGGATTTCGGTTTAGTTGGTTAGATGTAGCGCGTGGTTGTTAAGGTTTACACCTTCGGGATTGGAAGTTAAGCATCAGGATTCATTGTTTAGGATACATGCCCTGAACCCCCCTGGACCTCCGCAAACCTCAAAGCCTTGCCCAAAACCCCCCGCCAGATCTGGCCGACTACTGTGCCCTACAGTGTCTAAACCCGAAGCCTGAAAAAAAAACCCTGACTTTTTGGGTTCCCTTATTCCCCCCCCTTTATACTATAGTCCCCCTTAAGTAGATAGAAAATGGGGATCTTATTATAATATACACGAAGCCATATTCTATCTACTTAAAGGGGGATTGCTACCACCATCTTAAGCATCCGAGCAGGCGTTAGCTTTACTTCTTTGCAAATCTTCGGCTTGGTGGGCTCTGCGGTCGGGGCCATTGCTGTTTTGGGCTTGACGACGAAGTATGCGCTGGAGGCACATCCCTTCTGGACTTACGAGGTGCGCTTAGGGTTTGGGATTTAGTGGTCTGGGGCTTGTTTCTGGTGGCTCTAGGGTTGAGAGGCTAGGGATTTAGTGGTTTAGGGTTAAGTCTGGGCTTCGGATTTCATGGTTGGGGCTTCTGTGGTTTGGGGTCTAATTTGGATGTAGCGTTTAGGATTCATGGTCAAATCTAAGCTTGACCTATGCACTGACCCAGATACCTACAATGACCTACAATTTCCCCTTCGCACTTCAGAATCCTTAAGTACGATATGAACATTTCCTGCATGGTTTTTGTGTATGATAGTCATATACCTCAGGGTATGAGGTGTCTAGGGTCATGCAGGCCTTTAGGTATCAGCAGTACCTTTTCGTTCTTAGCATCGAAGGTTTGATGCACAATGCAAACACCAAACCTAAACCCTAAACCCTAGTCCCTAAACTATACCCTAAAACTTAAACCCTAAACCCTAAACTCTAAACCAAACCTAAAGCCTCACCCTAAGCCCTGGGACCTGAATGCAGGCAGCACACTCGGAGCTAGTCGAGGACATCAAGCGCACCAACCACTGGAGCATTCTAACACAGGTCCCTGCACAGCAGGGTTTTAGGATTACTAGGGTTGTAGGGTTGAGGGTTTATAGTCCCCCTTAAGTAGATAGAATATGGGGTATATGGGGATCTTATTATAATATACCCAAAGCCATATTCTATCTACTTAAGGGGGACTATAGGTGTGGGACTTAGAGTCTTAGAGCTCAGGACTCAGGGTATGAGGTCTGTAAAGAAGGTTCCAAAGAGATGCTTCACCCTTCCCACCAAAAGTATACCATCGACCCCTATACCCTACTCCTATTTTAGGATACCTAACTTTATGTCTAGCATTTTTCTACAAAGTCCTTTGAAACTAAGGCTTGCATCGCGAAGTCAAGGTCGCATCTTCTGTCCAACGCCGCAAGATTTCGTTTCAGGTTCAGCGAACTTTTGCTGACCCAGGGGGCTTCGGCGGAAGCTCTTCACACTTTGTTTCCAGACTTGCCTCTGTTGGAGAAGATCCGGGCCAAATTGGCAGATTGCTGCCACCATGTACAGAAGTTTATGGAGGCGGAAAGTTTGACCGCGCGTGCAGGTCAAGACGTACTGTCCTGCTGTAGCTGGCGCGTTCAGAAGGCCATCGGGTGGGCTGAGGGGATTTGAGGGATTAGGGAAGCCCTAAACCCGTGATTTCTGAAAAGGCATGGTCCAGAATCATTCATCAAACCGACATCTACATCGATGAGAACTCCCGAACCGATTCCATTGATGGTTCAGTGCTGGCGCGCCTACTCTGCTTCCGCACGGAGGCGCTTGGGTGGCAATTAGAGTAGTCTTTTATTCAGGGATCCTATAGCCACGCGGTTTGGGGTCTAGGGTTCCCCGTGTTCAGTAGTATGAAGTAACTGGCTACAACCCTTGGACTATCCTACTTGGTCAGCCCGCAAAGACACTAGTCATCTGGGATGTTGGTATCTCTCCTTCTTCCTTTTTTCTTTGACAGGACCTACTTGGACCTCCAAGCTTGGTAAAACGTATAACGCGATTCAAAAAAGCCATTACTCTACATATTGTTGAAGTTCATTCAGGTAGTCCTTTAAGAAATCTGGGAGCTCAGGCACTCATCAGAACTAACTGCTTCAGAGAGGCTAGCCACACCGTTGCTGGGACATTCATTGCTGAATAAGTCGCACAGCTTTTCTAATGACTTAAAGCTTAACAACGCATAAGCCCTGAACCCAAAGCCCTAAACCCTAAACCTTAACCCTAAATGGGCTTTGTGTGGATTCAGGGCTCCACTGCCCAGATCTCCAAAACTACATCCCTTAACCTTAAAATCCGGCTTAGGGCTTAGATGGTGGGTACTGCCCCCACCCAGTAACAGTCTATATTAGGGGTCCTACTAAGGGCTATGTATAACCATATTATACTTATTATCCAACTGTTCCTGAGGGGGGGCAGTACCCAACCCTTAACCCAAAAACCCTAAACCCCTAAACCCCAAACCCCAAACCCTAAACCCTAAACCCTAAACTCTGCTAGGGCAGTACCCAAGGCTTAGGGTTTAGGGTTTGGGATGTTGCAGGGCTTCTTTGTTTTGGCATCCCGGAGCCCCAAAACCTTGAAGAAGCCAACTATAGGTGCCTCAATAATTGCCAATATTATGGTTCCATATTGGGATAATGGAAAAGAAAATGGAAACTACTGTTTAGGGTTCAGGGTTTAGGGCCTAAATACTTACTAACATTATGGTTCCATACTCCTTAGGGTTTAGGGTTTAGGGTTTGGGATTTCGGGCTTAGGGATAATTGCCAATATTATGGTTCCATATTCCTGATATAACTTTGGTCTATGGTACCCCAAATGGACCTCAAAATGATATTGGTAATGATTTAGGCCCCTGTAGTGAGTCCTGAACACTTAAACCCTAAACCCTAAACCCTAACCCCTAAACCCTAAACCCTAAACCCTAAAGCCACCTTTTTAGACACGTTCGACCTCCAGTTTCGGACCTCATTTGTGAAACTCTAGATCTGAAAGTTTTTTTTTTGGGGGGGTCGAACATATGATGTGCCTATTTTGTTGGGGGAGGGGGGTAAGTTGACTGAGGCTTCGAGCTTCGCCAAAACATTTCCAGCCTTGCTACTGCCCGTCGTCTACAAAACGGCGGTGAACCTTCTGCTGGCATTCTACGATTCCGTGCGGAAGTGGTAAGCCGTGTTCCATTTTTGCTAGAGCTGTCATTTATTTTCAGCTTCGCATGCTACACCTTCATTGAAGGCGTTTCCCCAGAACCCTAAACCCTAAACGCTAATGCCTAAACCCTGTGTAATCCCCAGGCCCGCTTTTCTTTGCATGCTCCCGATGTAATCCCTGTATCCACTGCTAAACACCCTAAACCCTTCAGAATCATGGCTTAGGATTTGGGCTAAAGGATTCGGGATGAGATTTTCTCGATTTTGCTCCATAGAATTCTTCAAAATTTAGGGTTTAGGGTTTAGGGTTTAGGGTTTGTAAGGACCTCCAGAATCACTTTAAATCCTATGGGGTCCCTTTTAAACCCCAAAACCTAAACATTATACCCTGAACCCTCAACCTTGTAATTTTGATATTGTCTTATCTACAATTCAAGGATGACTGAGGGTTTAGGGTTGGGGTCTGGCATCTTCAGTTTGCAATTTAAGTTTAAGTACCCAAGTAGTTGCATTTTCCCTTGTGATTAAGGGGTTGCTGGAGAACCTTCAATTAGGGCTTAGGAACAGGAATAGCAAAAAGCAGAGCTTGCACATGATTTTTTGTAGGGCGACCCTGGTCCCCAAGTCTGAGTATATGAGCTAGAGTCTAAAATCCTTAAAATTGGGTTATATAGGGTTTAGGGTTTAGGGTCGAAAGTCCTCAAAGGGGGTTACTGTATACAGGGGATTATATAGGGGAGAATTTGAGTGGTTACCCACGAAAATGCCAGGGGTTCAGACCATAGCTCCTATAGGAAGCTTGCGTCACACAGGGTATAACCTGGGGTTCACCGTAAACCCTGAATTTTATATAGAAACCCTATATAAACCTTATATAACCCTCATATAACCCCTATATAACCCCCCTTTAGAGGGACCTTTACTTGCAGAGGAGAAGGAGCCGAAAGAGGCTGCTGAGGGCGATGTGCGCTACTGTACAATGGAGCTTGAAGGTCAGCGGGATGATGCAGATGCTGGGTTAGATAGGGGTATAATATAGGGTTTAGGGTTTAGGGGTTACATAGGGATAATGGAAAAGAAAATGGAGACAACTATTTAGGGTCTAGGCTTTAGGGTCTAGGGTCGGTTTAGGGGTTGAGGGTTTAGGGTTGGCTTGGGGTTTAGGATTGAGGGCTTGGGCACAGGGATTTTGGGTTTGGGATGAACGGTGAAGGATTTTCAGCTTGGTGCTTAGGTTTTGGTCTGACAATAACCCGTATACCGTATACCTATCAGTCGCTTTGACATACTTCCTGTAGATGGGAACGGTCCCTAGGGCCTTTGTAACAACCCTTTTATGTTGTCCGAAGCTAACATGCTCTTACCCCCCGCATTGTCTTCACATGGGAGTTCTTCAACATGACTACGGGCCCCCACAATCGTCTTAGAGTCGGTATTTGGCCTGTATCTCTATTCTGAAACATCACATAGTCCAGACAGAACCCCCCCCTAAACCCTAAACCCCTAAACCGCTAAACCCTAAACCCCTAAACCCTAAACCCTAAACTCATTTAGCGTAGAAAAAACATCGTCAACGTGCTGCTTCGGGCGTTTTAGGGTTGGGCTGCATCTTCTCTTCTGCATAAGCCCCTAAAAGGACTGGGTTGCTGTTAATCAACTCAAATTAAGTTACCATAATGGGTTTAGGGTTTAGGGTTTGGGGTTTGGGGTTTAGGGTTTAGGTTTAGGGTTACCATAATGGGTATATATAGTAAATAATGGGGTTTCCCCAATATAGTAACTTAATTTAAGTTCCTTAACAGCAACCCTACAAGGAATCAACCCTGCGGGGTTGCGTCAAAGTCTCGGGTCATTTTTTGGGGGGCCTTAATATGAACTGTAGTCTAAACTCCTTAAGGGGGGTTAGATAGGGGATTATATGGGGGAGTACTATAAGGGTTACTAAGGGGGATACTAGGAGTTTAGACTATAGCTCATATGCTGATGGGTGCATCTGGTTTAAGACCCCATGGTATTCCTGCAAGAACTGAGGAAATACCATGCTTGGTGGAGATCTGGTACTTGGCTGTAGCCTCATCATTTCAAGTGTCCAATGATCCCATTGGGCATGTTGTTCCTGAAGTGCAGATGTTGCTGCAGCCGGGTCGTTGTTGAGTCAGGCTTTCTCTGGGCGCATTTTGAAAAGACCAAGCTAGCTAAACCTTAAACCCTTAAAAGCCCTGAATCCCTACACCCTAAACCCTGAATCCTGAACCCTCAAATCTAGGATTTCAATGAAATTTTCTTTATACTCATGAGGGTTCAGAGCAGGGTCTGGATTTCAGTTTCTCTTTTTCTTTTAATCTGGTTTATAATATCCAAAGACAGGGTCTGTTTGTGTGCCCCCATAGTAGGGATTGTTGTATCTTGGGGTTTGCAACCCTCAACCCTAAACCCTAAACCCTAAACCCTTGTTCATGGAATCCCGATATCTGAACCCAAACCATTTAGAAACAAACGCCATGAATTGCTGCAACAGGACTTTGGGTTTAGGGTTTAGGGTTTAGGGTACATTTTGGCAGCCATCCCGACGGGAGTTTCTGAAACAAACTCTCATACAATGGCCTCTTACGCCCTGTAGCGAGTTTGTGGATCAGGGTTCAGGGTTTGGGATACAGTATCAGGGAACCCCTGTCTTTGACGAACGTTTGGGGTTTAAGGGCTACCCGTATCAAACCTGATTTGTTTTTTTGAAAACAGGGATACTATAGTCTCCACTATACAGCAAGATCATCTCCCTTGTGGTTGTATGAATTGTGTGATAGAACCCTAAACCCTAAACCCTAAGCCATAACTTACTTGACTCAGCCTCTGAAACTACTCTCCTGGAAGCCCGGGTGAAAACTCTCAGAGTTTTTGGGCACTGAGTTAAGGGAACCTGCGGGCGGGTACTTGTCAGGTGGCTCCCTTACACGAGATATGGTACCTTCCCAAAATGAAGGGACCCCAATATAGACCCAAAAATATTAGAATCTTTAGTATAGGGACCCCCGAAATGGTACCCCTAATTTTGGGAAACCCCCAGAAAGCCCCATTGGACTTCAACGAGCCTTATATAGAGCCTCGCATGGGGGTTGCAAGCCTGGTAATTACCCACCTCAAAGTGTCCTTGACCAAGGCATTTGAGGTAAACTGTAGATTAAGGACGTTCTTGAACCATTTGGCCACTCAAGTGAACGATGGATGTACTTGAGACTTTTGCGGTTATCCATATGGGAGTGTCTCAAAATTATTGCTGGAGACCTCCGAGTAGGGCGCTGCTTAACCATAAACCCTAAGCCCTACACATTGCTCAGATCCCTCTATTCTGGGGATCCCTGTTTCGCTCAGAGAGTCTTGTTTCAAAGCATATTTAGTGTCATGCACGATGCTGTTCCTGAGCTGTAGACCCCAAAGCCCCCAAACCCCAGCCCCCCCAAACCCTGAGTGGCAAACTTCAAGTCCTTGACTCCAAACCTCGAAACCCCAAAGCCCCAAACCTCAAATCTTTCAACTCGCCCAGCCCTGAGCCCAAACCCCCCAAAATCCCCAATCTTGAAACTTCCCATCCCAGGAATGCCATCAGTTCACTCTTGCAGCGGCAGATGATGATGCCGCCATCCTTTGAAAGCGTGGTCCAGCAGAAGGTCACCCTCGTCAAGGTGAGGTCTCCTTGGGATTTTGGAAAAGACATAAAACTAGGTACCTTAGTAGTACCCTTTTCCCCTTTTTATTTGGGAGTCTCCTTATTAAACTGAATAGTAGGAAAAAAGGGTACCCTTATTATTTAGGGTTTACTGGGGAACCTAGTAACTAATCATGATGACTAATGATTTGGATAGGCAGTACAGGGAATGGAAAAAGAACATGGAAACTACTATTTAGGCTTTATCGTTCAGGGTTTGTGGGTTGGGGTTTAGTGATAATGCCCAATGGAGTACCACATGGAAACGAACAGAGAAAAGTAAGTGGAAACTGGGTTTGTATAGTGTTTTTTTCAGTTGGAGGTTCAGGGCAACTATAACCCATTTTTACTGGTACGTAAAGCGGAGTCATAATTGTATCAGCGGACTTACGCCTGGATTTTTTTTAGTTAGGTACCCTCTATACCCTTAGATGCCCCCATAGAACCCTACATATGCCCTATATAGCCCATACCTAGTTCCTCGTACTTGGGCTGTAATTACCTTGAACCTCCAAGTAGGGTATCCTAAACGCTAAACCCTAGCCCTGAACCCTAAACTCAAAGCCTGCAACCTATACCTTAGACCCTCAACCCCTAATGGGTTCTCCCCCCTTGTTGGGTTTCCTATAATAAGGGTTGTTGTACATCGAGTCTATGTTGGGTTCCCCCATTCATGGAAACTATCAACTCTCACTGGCTAAGTACAGGGCCCCTTAGCAAGCTCCATATATCAGTTATTACTATCCTGCTGACTAGCTCATCCCAAGCATCTTTCTGCGAATGCTTCAGGATAATAAGGTTGTTTCTGTTACCCCAAACCCCGAAATGAGGACCTTATGGCTACCATATGACTCATCGCAGCCAGCTTCCGTTTCTTGTTCCATTTGCTTTGGGATTGGATTCTCCATTAGTACCATATATCCCACCCTAAACCTTAAATCCTAAGCCTTAACTAATAACCTGCAACCCTAAACCCTAAATAATATAGTAGTCCGACTTCCTTTTGTTCTTCTCCATTCCTCTTCTTATCATGGGTTCCCCTAGTGGCCCCCTAGACTACCCCTCCCCCTATTAACCCCAATTATTCTTAAGTGGCTTCAATCAGGGGGAAACCTAGGAGGGAGTTAGTTTAGGGTTTAAGTTTTAGTTTATTGGTTCTTAGCAGGCAATATGGTAATATAGTGTATAGGCAGTACATAGGGAGTGTATTCCCCTATTCCCTGCTAAGAGCCAGTAAGTTTAATGGGGTTTAGGGTCTAGGCTTCAGAGTATCTCGGTACAGGAGCTATCCAGTGCCTGGACCAACTCAGACGAGGATGGCAAGCTGCGGGAGCAGGAGATTATGAAGCCGGGTTGCATACGAGAATGGAACTGCCTAAGGTTTAGGGTTTAGCGTCTACCACCCCCAGTACTACCCCCCTAGGTTCCCCCTAATGGAGGTTTGTTAAGGATACTTTCTGCTAATTGAGGTTAGTCAAGCGGGGACCTAGGGGGGAATCCATGAGTTCAGGTTTTAGGGTTTAGGGTTTACACTGTGCTTCTTAGGTTTTAGGGCTTAGGGGCATAAGATGTATGTCTGGAGGCTCCCTGAAAATAGCCGTAATTTCTCCACCACCAAAAGCATTGACCAAATTATCCTCAGTCGGGACCCAACAACATGTGGGGCTTCGGGCTTCAGCGATTCTAGACCCGAGGCTTCAAGAAACCCTCAACCCTGAACCGCGAATTACATGGCCCCCCCTGTATTGCCCTCTGAACAGGTGGTTGCCAAATCTGGGTGTGCAGTTTCAAGCCCAAAGCAATTAGTGGCCATACTTAAATTGGTGCCCACCAACCGCGCAGATTTTTGAAAAAGCCAAAATCCAAGGAGAACCCCAAGCCAATAGAGGGTTGCGGGGACTTAGCAAGTAGATCCGTGATTTGGACAAGTGGGGTTAATGTATGGGCTTTCCCTAAACCCTTAAACCCCAAGCCCCAAACCCTGAAGCCCTAAACCTTTAAGGGCACTTGCAAAGTCAACCTGCAGGTCCTCCTTATCCCCCCTCCCCAAACAAGGGGTTATAATAGTATCCCTCCCAAAGGTACCCCCCCCAGGGTTTAAGGAACTGATAAGGCCTAATGGGGTTCTAAATCTAAATCTGAGGGGGGGGGGGGGGGGTGTGGTCATGGGGGGGGGGGGACTATTATAATCCCTTACCAAAAAAACAAGTAAGGCTCAATTAGGGTTTATTTAGGCCTTACGTGGCGGAGGGGGAGTAGAGGGGAGAGGTGTGGTATAGGATTATAGGATCCCATGGTAAGTCCTAGGACGGTCTTCCTGGAACAATGTGAGCTTTTCATCAGTACCCTGGTCGAGTCGATTCATTCCCTGCTGGAGGCGCAACGCCGAAAAAGCACAGAGGATGGTGGAATTTAGTGTTTTAGGGATAGGCTAGGTACCACAGTGGTACCCTTTTTTTTGGGGCTCTCCTTATCAAAGTAGAACAGTAGGAAAAAGGGTACCCTTATTATTAAGGGGTTACTGGGGAACCTAGTTTAGGGCTTAGGGATCATTAGGGATTAGGGTTTAGGGCTTGTGACTTTGCCTGCCTTCAAGTGCTGGCATCTTTTTGTTACTGCTTGCTAGTAGGGAATAGAAATCGGTGCTCACCCCGGTTGCCCCCGGTGATATAGCAGTTTTCATCTTCTTTTCCACTCTTCCTTCCCTACTATGTAACTATAACCCCGAAGTGCCATTTCATTTTCCATTTGACATTCCACTCCCTCTGAACGCTACAGTAGCTTCCATAACCACCCAAAACGTTGAGCCCTAAATTCTAGCTTAGGGTTTACCCTAAACCCCAAACCTTAAGCCCTAAGCCCCAAGCCCTGAAGCCTAAAGCCTAAGCCCTAAAGCCTAAAGCCTAATACCCACATTG
>CAJNIZ010045031.1:33411-44633 GCA_905231905.1 Symbiodinium pilosum
AAATCAATCGTGCAACAAGCCGAAAGTTTGGGGCCGGGGCCTCCAGGGCCTTGGGGGCGGGGCCTCCAGGGCCTTGGGGCCCGGGCCCCCATGGGCTTGGGGCCCAGGGCACGTCGTTCTGAAAAAGTCTTTTGGTGGGAGGCAGGCGAAGGGGTGGGAGACGGCTGAAACGGCTGCCGCGTAGGTGGGGGCCTGGAGGGAAGCGGGCACAGGATACCCCCCCTACCCCCCCCCCAACTTTTCTAAACTGCAAGAGAGAAAAGAAGAGGGTTTTCACCCTCTCCGTTACTGAAACCATCCAACACGCAACCCAAGGTTGGCGGATTTCTGGTCTTGGAGGCTGAAACTTTTTTTTTTTTATAGCACCCTGTGTATTCAGTATTTGTGTGAGGCAGGACTATGCAGCTTTGTGGCTGGCGCTGTGCCTGCTGCCGAACCTGTCCCCCCTTCAACCCTACATTTGACATCCCTAAGCTTTACAGGGTTCAGGGTATAGACCCTTCAATCCAAGAGAAGTAACAATTGCAGTTGCCAAAGTCAGAAAAGCTAAGCAGACAACATGATCACGACTCAATTAAAACCGCGGACACGAACCCTACACAAGTTCTATAACCCCCCCAACCCCAAGCCTTGAAACGCCCCAAAACCCTAAACCCCAATCCCCTTGCTAGACAAACAGGGTCGAACCCCAATCCCCTTGCTAGACCAACAGGGTCGATGGGGTTGTAAAAAACAAATCCCCTAATCCTCAATATATAAAACCCTGAGCTTGAGCCTGAAAGCCTCAACTCTCAACCCTCGCCCTGAACCCTAAACTCTAAGCCCAGGTTGGCTGACGGGTTGCCGTTGATGGCCGTTGCCCTGGCTTTTGCAACCACTCCCCACTACCTAAACCCCAAAAGTATGTAAAATAATAGCCCTAAACCCATAATAACAGCCATAAGGGCCATTATTTTACATACTTTGGGGGTCCAGGTAGATGTGAAAACGTTTGATATTAGGGGGGGGTTGAATATCAGTAGCAGGGGAAGGGGAGGAGGGGATACGCAGTATTTCAGGATTCATTGGTCCGCCTTTGGGGTTCAGAGCTTTCTCACCCCTCCAGGAAGACCCAAGGGAAGATAGTTTCGGATTCAGGATTCATTGCAAGTTACGGGCTTATGTTCCCCTAACAGTTAGTCAAAATGATGGGTGGTTTTCGGGTGAGGAGATTTGTCATGTTGGAGTACACCTGAGCCCTAAACCATGAGAATTTCTCAACACCCTCTTGTATCCGGAGCCGCCCCAGCAGAATCGCGTTTGAGTTCACGACTGTCCGAGGTCCTCCCCCATCATAAGCAGCGTCCTACTCGGAATCTACAGGCAGCCTAATGGGTTTAGGGGTTTAGGGTTTCGGGATAATACAGCTGGTGCTAGTCATGGGTGGTAGTATCAACAAGGGATCTCCAAGCCCGAAAGCCCCAAGCCCAACATTTACGGGTGCTTAGTAGGGAACTAAGGGAACATGATCTTTATATAATCCCTACGTAAACTATTCCCGTATACCCTACCCTACACCCTAAAACCTAGATTCCCTTATTCCCTACTTACCCCAGTAAGAAAAGTGAATCTGAGGCTTCGGCTTCGACGGTTCCCACTCTTGGATCCAAGGAGGCATCTCCTTTTCTTTACTAAACGGTTTACGGTTCAGAGCTTAGAGTTTAGATTTCAGTGTTTAGGGTTTAAGGTCTAGGGACTGTTGAAGGATGAGATCTTGCACCACTTAGTCCTAAACTCCAAAACCTAAACAGGGTTTAGGGTTTAGGGTTAGCCGAAACCCTATAATTCCTATGATTTTAGGCGCTCAAAGTGGTGCAACAGTTTTCCCATCAACAGTATGACTGGGTGGAAGGGAATGGGAAACAGAGTGGGAACTCTCATGGGTATATAGATTTTATTCGGGCGTGCACAGCAGGATTTAGAGTTGAGTGGTCGGGAATGGTGGAATGCGTGCCTTGATGGTCGTCCTTGAAAAATCTCCCATGCTGATCCCAAAATGTCATTCCGTCATGCCTTGGGCCCCCCCCCAGTAACAGTCTATATTAGGGGTCCTATTAAGGGCTATATATATAACCATATTAGAATTATTATCCAACTGTTACTGAGGGGGGGCAGTACCCAAGCCATGCCATACGAGCTACCAGTAAGTCTGAACTCGATGGGTGAACCTCTCCGTTTGGATGACCACTAGTACTTGGAGGGTCATGGGGACTTAGTAAGTGGGTTACTAATGGGGATAATTAGGGTCATTATATGGCTTATAGGGGTTATTAACCTGCTTACTAAGTCCCCATGACCCTCCAAGTATTGCATCCCGCGCCGCACTCTATTTGCCAGCAGCCAAGTCTACTATGCTGTTTGAGTGGTTTCTGGTGTGGTCGGAGATTCGCAATTGTCTTTGGCAGCATGTGAACTATAGTCTAAACTCCTTAAAGCGGGTTATGTAGGGGATTTTATAGGGGACTACTATGGGGGCCATTAAGGGGGGATACTATAAGTTTAGACCATAGTTCATATGGGTTCGCTTGTTGCGGATGCTGGCGGGCTTGATGTTTTGAAATCTAGTATTTGCGTTGTTGTGGATGCAGCCGTGGTGGACGTACATGTGTTGGGCAACATGTATCGAACCGCAACTCGCCGAAGTGGGTTTGGCAAATGCGCTTGGCGAAGGGAATGCTGTTTGTTTTTATTTTTGCAACACACATGCAGTTTGTTGAAACTACATCAGGCCCCACTCCTCCCCAACTTACAATTTTCCTGCACGCAAGTAGTTTGTCTCACAGCAAGCATTTGCATGATCGTACTAGCGACGGCCCAAGACATGGCTCACAGAGTGTGAACCCTGGATTCATCTTTTGCGAGAAGTCATTTGCTCCTAAATCAGGGGTGGCGCTGTCTGGGGCTCACGTGAGGTAGAGTTTTTCGTAGTGGTCTTGGCGGGTGTATATTAGCGGAAGGTTCCTGAGGTACTTGGCTGTGTGCATACACTGGATGTCCCATGGGGTACAAGACATTGATGGCCAAATAAGGGTCCTAACACTTGCGGTCAGATGCTTACTCAGATAGCGTTGGAGGAATGGGGGGCTAGGGTTTGGGTTATGTTTTAGGGTGTAGGGTTGCATTTGGTATCGGGTAATGCCCCTGCTCACTCAAAACACCGTAGTCGTCATATGGTGCAGACGTAACGACGTAGTGCCCTTGTTCTTAGCCCTACTCAAGCATGCTACTGGGGGCAGTACCTACAGTTTCCTGCGTCATTCTTGAAATGACGCTTAAATTGCATGAAGCCAGCACCAAAAGAGGAATCTGAGAAAGCATCGGCATCCTTACATGGAACCAATTTTTTGATGGGTTCCCTTACCAGCCCCTGCAGTGCTCCCCTCAGTTTCACCCTTATTTAGGCTTTTCTGTTCATATAATTGTATGCCTAAACCCCAAACCCTGAACCCGAACCGGTTTACTTACCACCCCCATAGAATGTATTCCCTGATTTCCTACCCTAAACCCTAGACCCTAAACCCCAAAACCTTAACCCTAAACCCCAACCTCAACTCCAAAACTTAAACCCTAAACCCCAAAACCTCAACTCCAAAACTTAAACCCTAAACCGCAAAACCTCAACCCTAAACCCATATCCCTTTTCCCTACTAAACGCCCGCAGTAAGTTTAGGGCTTACGCTGGTCTACAGGCGCTTCCGGGCTCCGCATTGCTGCCTTCCGGAGCTCCTTGACCATCGTTTAGGGCCTAGGAACCCCAGTGGTACCCTTTTACCCTTTTTTTTTGGGCTCTCCTTATTAAAGCAGAACAGTAGGAAGAAGGGTACCGACGCGTTCTGTAATATTAAGGGGTTACTGGGGAACCTAGGGGCTGTAGGGATAAGAAAATGGAGAGTGCCATTTAGGGTTTAGGGTTTGGGGTTTAGGGTTTAGGATTTGGGGTTTAGAGATTAGGGTTCAGGGTTTCAGGGTTTATGCTTTAGAGTTTAAGGTTTAGGGTTTATGGTTCAGAGTTTAAGGTTTAGGGTTTAGGGTTTAGTTTAGGATTTAGTGTTTAGGGTTCAGGGTTTTAGTGGTTTAGAGGTTTAGGTTTTAAGTTCTGGGGGTTTAGAGTTCAGTGTTTAGGGTTTAGGGTTCAGGGTTTTAGTGGTTCAGGGGTTTAGGTTTTGGAGGTTTAGGGTTTAAGGGTTTAGGGTTTGGGAGGTTCCTTTTGACAAAAACCCTATGAAGCCTAAGATATTGGGCGTCCAAACCTTGAGCCCCTCCTAAACCCTCAAACCCGTGGTGGGGCCTAGAACCAGGAGTCTAGAGTTCTAGAGATATGTATATATATATATATATGAGATGCCAAATTTTGGAAGGCTCCGATGTTGAATCCCCCAAGACAACAAGGTCGACCTTGTCTTGTAGCTGCTCAGAATTTCTTTGAATTTCGTAACTATTTCTAGAGGTTACCCCAATTGAAAGTAGAGCTAGAGCCCATAGCTGCGGATCTCGAAATAGACCCGCAAAACGAAACTCCCTCCTGTGTCCGAGGTTTCCTGGGACTCTGCCAACGAGATCGTCTTGGACGGAGACGGCGAAGGCCATGCAACCTACCATTCCCCAAACACATGAATACCCACATATTCCTCTTTACAAGGACTGAAAGCCCCAAGCCCTAAACCTACAGATCAGTCTCTGTAGAGTCCCTTTGGTTTTCTATATACGTCTCAGCCACTTTAAGATTTACTAGTTGGAGTTTTGTGGGACTCAGTAGCTGCTTTCAATATGTGATATATGTATACCTGGATACATAGGGTTCGGGCTTAGCAGGCTTCAGGGTTGGAGCTTCATGGGATCTAGTAACTATTACAGCTGAACGTCTAACTACATTTATAACAGACTTTCAGATGTTTTTCAAGAGTCAAACCCTAAACACTTGACCGTTTGAGAATTCTACAGCAGCAGCGAGGGCATGTCACTCGGATCCCCCGAAACCAGGACCCTATGGCTATCATAGGACTCTATACTCCTACAGGGTCCTTATCATAAAAAGTTGGGTTCATCAAAACTCTCCAGATCAGATTTAGGGGTTCTGGGTTCCGGATTTACCTGAAAATTCAGTGGACTCGCCCTAAGGGTCCAAGTACCTCGTAATCATATACTTACCCAAAACATGTACCATAATTATTATTACCCTAAACCCAAGTACTTAATCATTGCTGACCAGTCATATGGGCGTTTCTGGCGCTCATCTCCCGTGTGCACTTGAATTGCGTTGACTTTCATGACTCCTAGCGCCTCAGTGGTCTATAGGGCTTTTGCCTTACATTCAGGGTTTGGGGATTTCGGATTTTGGAGTTCAGGGCTTCGAGCTGTTTTTGGAAGCCTTCATGCCTCTGAATAGAAGATCCAGTTTGTCTAAACCCTAAACCCCCAAGATGCAAGAGCCTATAGCCCAAGGACACCGGCCCGATGCCATCACATGATGATGAGAAGAAGGATGGCGACAATGAGGATGAGGATGATGATGAGGATTAGGATGATGAGGGTTTAGGGTTTAGGATTTAGGGCTTAGGGTTTAGGGGAGGAGTATCATGATGACGTAGACCTGCGGAGTTACAGCAATTTGACAATCTTTCCATTCTAACTGTCGCCTTGCTAGATTTCCCGTCGTGATTATGAAGTCAGGGAAGAGTCATTGTGGGTAGCAGGACACCTTCCTCATGGTAGGCTTGGTTTTGGCTATTGAAGGCCCTTGCCCCCCAAACTTTGAAACCCGGAACTCTAAACCCTAAACCCTAGGCTTACCCGTAGCTTAGCCCGAAATGCAAAGTTTGTCTTGACTCGACACATGCCGTCTTGCGTAGGTAGCTTCATCAAAGATGCCGGGATCTCAGCCGTACGGATTGTTCTGCTACCGGCTTGAGCACTTCAGCAACAGTCCTAGTATGACAGATTTCTTGGGGAGGGCTTCGAGAAGTGCGATTACCGTGCCCGCAACGCGATCATTTGCTAGTTGCCCGACTATATATGGTAAGCCTGCTTGGGTAAGATGCATGCCCTTTGATTCTTGGGACGTAATGTGGTAGGACCTGGATGGGTCGATTCCAACCGGTTCTTGCGTAGTCGTTTTATGTTCCCTCCAGAAAATTGTCTTCGTAGACCTTTGACTTATTACTACTGGTACTGACGGAAGGCCACTTGTGTTCCAAATGTATAAGGGTTTTCTGACCGAATGCAAAGGGCAAACAAGTAGATGGCACCTTCAATCGAACAGCACATCGAATTCCTCAAAGAAGCCTTCCCCCGAAATGCCCTGTTGATCTTGATAGCACATGCTGAGAGTTCCTGAAGGTATCCTCATTTGAGAACCCGCCCGTCTTAGGTTGCTAGCTTGCCTCGGAGAGACCTAGACCCACGGAGTAAGGGCAAACAGGTGGACTTAGGGCCGTTTAGGGTTTAGGGTTTAGGCTTTTTGGGAGACTGAAGGCATGTCAGGGCCACTTGGTAATCATCTTTAGCCCCTATGAGCCATGAAGCAATCACAGAACCCTAAAGCGTAAACCCTAAATCCGAAATAGTAGTTTCCATTTTCTCTTCCATCATCCCAATATAGCCACAGCCAGTCCCATCCCTACTTCCTGAGTTTGCCTGACCCTCCAAATAGAATTTTTGGTAGTGTCATGACTAGGGGGACCCCCAAGATAGATCCCCAAATACGATAATCCGTATTATAGGGACGCCCAAAAAAAGGTATGCCAAATTTTGGGGAAACCCCTAATCCCCATAAAACCATGGTGTAAACATAGAAATCTAGTTTCCATGTCATGTTCCCTTTTCTTTTCCATCTGACCGATTCTCTATTATTAGAAGAATACCTCTAAAGAATCCTATAAGCTGGGACTCCGCACAGGTGAGTAAGATTGCACTTTGCCTCTGAATGAAACCTAATTTCCGTACATCTTGGGGTTAAGGGTTCACCCTAAAGTGCTGCGAGATTTCCTCCATCAACAAGATCTTCATAGATTGGTCTTCGCATCAAAAGAAGTCACTGTCCACACGGGTGGGGTTTGTCCAAGAAGCTCCAGACCCAAACCTTGAACACGGGCCTATGCCAGTCTTGTACAGGACCCTTCTCAGCGATATCGTATACATGTTCTTTTGATTCTTTGTATTGTTAAACCTCGAAACCCTAAATCCTAGACCCTAAACCCTAACATGCTTTTTGGGTTCTTTGTATCGTCAGCGATAATATGTAAACCCTAAACCCTTATAGATTGGGGCAATATCCACGCATCCCTTTCACCCACCTAAGGTACATGGGGCGATGACCTGGCCCTAGACCTTGAGCCTTAAGTTAAACCCTAACCCTCAGCGTCCAAAAACCCCAAATAATAGGGTTTTAGGGCCAAATTACTATAATTTTCATGGTATTGGGGCCCTAGAACCTCATTATTTGGGTCCTTGGACCCTTAGGGTAAACCTTTGAATCTTAAGCACCAAACCATGTCGTGAGCCATAAATTCTGAGTCCCTAAACCCCTAAACCCTGAACCCGGGAGAGGACCCCGCCTGCATGATTGAGGTGCCTGAAGCAACGGCTGTGGCCGGGGTCCCCGGTTCGTGCTTCATGGATCAGGGGTCTAGCGCTTAGGGAATGGGCCTTGGGGTTTGGACGTCAATTTAGCTCTCCGAAGTCCAAAGCCCTTGCACACCCTTCCCCTTTAGCAGGTATTTGGCCTTCAGGGTTTGGATTGTGGTTTACTCTTTTGTGCCCCCCTGAACCCCTGTATGCGGAAGCCCTTGAAGGAGTAGGACTACTCGGGCCGTGCATTGGGACTATTTGATTTATGGCCACGCGATTGGGGGTTTTGGGCTACCTTCGTTTGGTGGGCAAGTCGGAGATCCTGACTCCCAGACATACCCAAGTATCTCAATCCGGAACATCCTCGTAAAGAAAAAGCATCAGAATCTCGAATCTGATTTGGGGCTCCTTAGGCGCGAGGGTATTTGCGGATTTCAGGGATATCCATGTCTCGGCATACTGCCAACGGGAAAGGTTTGCATTGTTGGAATGGTCGCGCATCAGTCAAGGCAAAATCTGCTTGTTCACCCCATCGGGGGTTCACCCCCAAGCCAACCGCCCAGCACCCTGAGCAGAGAAATGTGGGGGTTGGCAAAACCTGCACAGGATTTTCAGGACCTTGTACCCTCCAGTGACTTGACCATTGAATGACCCAAATTTCTTGCCTCTTGTTTGTAGGGAAAATGGAACTGAGTCTTACCATAGACCATATGCAAATATTTCCATCCCTAATAGCGTAAAACCAGTCCCATTTCGTTACTTCCTGCTGACGAGAGGGCAAGTCTTGCTAAGGCGACTTGATGGATGCGATCTCCCATGTGATAATGTACATACAGGCCTTTCCTGCCAAAGTGTATCGGAGAAGACTGATGGAAACTACCAGGAAAAGGCTGGTCCCAGCTGTCTTGACATGAGCGACTGTCAAGAGATTGTATACACAAAATGACCAGTGTTGTAGTTGCAATTTAGCGCAAGACCCACATGCCGCAAGCACGACTTTCGTGCTGGATGCCCTGCTAAAAATGGGAAGTGGTAGTTAGTAGTTCCAGTAGCAGGGGGGACCATGGGAGGGGGGACACTGTGGAAAATCCAGAAGACTATAGCCCTTACTATGGGGATCCCCCCAAAGGGGCTCCCTAATTTCCAGAAACCTAAATACACAGCAGACAACCACTCATCCTGGCAATGCCTCATGTGTTCGAGTCACTACCGTTGATCATTTGGTAGTTTCCATTTCCATATACACTGGCATCCACATATACGTCGGCCCCCAAAATATGTTAATCCTGATCATAGAGAACCTCCAAGGGGGACCCCTCAACTTTTCAAACCCTTTACCCTAAATATCCCTGAATGCAACCCCTATATATAGCAAACATGTATATATTATTCTCTAAAGCTCCCTAGGAAAGGACCCTACATATTTTTTGAAGCGCCTCACTCTATGTAAACCTGTATGGGCCTTTAACCCCTTTTTAAAGGAACCCTGAACCCTCAACCCTAAACCCTGACCTAATGTCCCCCTTTCCCTTCTTGGTATAGTCGATCAGCCTATCATCATTGTCAAGACTGCCCCTATCGACATGGTTTAGGGAGGGTTTCGAGTCAAGTGTTTCGGGCTTAGGGTTAAGGGGTTCAGGGTTTCGGGATTAGGGTTAAGGGGTTTAGGGCTTACGGTTAAAGGTTTAGGGTGCAGGGCTTAGGGCTTAGGGTTTAGGGTTTAGGGTAGTGCCACGGATCCCCGAATCCTTGAAGCCATCTGCCCCAAGGGCTGGTTTTGTTAAACTTCTGGGAAAATTGAGGAGACACGGCAAATCTAGGATGCTTCACGGCATACTCTTCTGACGAGTCTGGCATAGTTGAACATGTCTTCTAAACCCTAAATTCTAAACCTTAAATCCTAAACCCTAAACCCTAAATCCTAAATCCTAGATGCTGAGCCCTAAACCCCTAGATTTTACATGCTAAATCCTAGATTCCAAGCCCTAAACCCCAAACCAATATGAGAACGCGGAATCCGCAAAAGGGCCAGGACTCCGCAGCATCTTGCTTTAGTCACAGGCCGTACATAGCCCTTGGTGCCATGGCGGATGGAGGAAGTCTTGCAACACCTAGTTATATAGGGATTATGGTTCAGGGTTATATAGGGGTATAATATAGGGGTTAGATATGGATAATGGAAAACATGGAAAGTACTATTTAGGGTTTTGGGGTTTGGGGCTTACACCGAGGGTTTGGGACTGTAGAACTGTATAAATATGATCCCAGTGTCCATGTAATTTCCCGTTTCATTTTCCGGTCTATCTCCATTTTAGGTGGTAACCCTGAACCCTAAACCCCTAAGCCCTGGACTTGACAAGCCCGACCCTGCGTCGACACCCCTTTTGCGCGGTATGAAGCTTCCGAATAGCGTGTCCTTGAACCCAGTCTCAAAACCTAAACCCTACACCTTAGGTAGACCCCCACCCCTAAACAGTGAATATAGGGTATAATGAGGATTATAATAAGGTCCTATGATATTCCTATTATACCAATATTACAGGGTGCGGGGTCCTCCTAACCTATGCCAGTGTAGGTTAGACACTGTTTTTAGTTTTGTTATCCTTGACCTCTGAATCATGTTTGTAAAGACACGGCAAAGATAACTTTTGAGGGTCCCCACTAGTGAAAAACTTCGAAGCCCTGCCACCCGAAACCCTTAAATCCTACACCTTAACCCCTAAACCTAAACCCTAAACCCTACACCTTAAACCCTAAACCCTAAACCCTAAACCCCTTAACCCCATGAGCCATGTCGTCACTTGACCTCCTGGGCGCTCACCTTACCTCCTTGGATGAGGTCCAAGGCCTGCCTGTAGCTCATACGAGCTATGGGGTTTCGGGTTTAGGGTTTAGGGTTACTGTCTGTGTGGGTTATTCCCCAAATTAAGGTCCCATTTTAGCACCCCTAGATATTAGGTGCCGTAATATAATCCATAACCAAGAAAGGCCATGATTTTGAGATTAACCCATATAGCCTAGGGACCATTAAGGGTGTTTAGGACTAAGTGGTCAGGTTTTAGGTTTCAGGGATTAGGGTTTAGGGTGTAGCATTCGTTGCAGCGTGTGTTGGTTGGTTGTGGATGGACGCAACACACATGCGGCACGTTGGTGTCAGTCCCACACCCGGCGACCTAGCTCTAAAGCTTTCAGAGGCCAAGGCACTTGAACACGCAAATTCAAATCCAGAGCCCAGACCACGGATTTCTTGTATTTTGAAGGTTTTCCAGGTCTAGGACTTTAGATATTCAAGGTTTCCAGGTTCCAAAACCTTGAGTTTTCAAGATTCCAGGTCTAGAAGGTCGACTCAAACCTTGGGTTTCCAGGCTTAAAAAAAGCCAAACCCTATTTTTGTTTCGACTTATTTATGGTAGCAGGTCCTTGATTCACTTTTATTGAACAGTACCGCGCACCTGCCACAGCTGTTGGGCTGCACGGAAAGACAAGCTCCCTTGAAGCACTCATGCAAACGGCATCCTTGTCGAGCCTGCAACGGGGGCGGGAGAGAGCAAAGGGGTGGTTTTTAGAAGGTCCAAATGCCCTGAGGATGCAGACAAACCCTAAACCCTATACCCTAA
>CAJNIZ010045032.1:19772-46804 GCA_905231905.1 Symbiodinium pilosum
TACTTCCACAACTGCAAAATTACTGGTATTTACAGCAAAATCAGATACTAGCGAATGCATGCCGGCACCCATAATGACGTTCACTTCGACCACATCCACAACGGGTGAATCCATGCCGGCACCCATAACGTTCACTGTGACCACATCCACAACCACCAAAACACTGCAATACACAGAACATTCCGATGAGCGGGCATTTGGCGCGGGCAAATAGAGGGGGGGGCGTAATAATAGGAACTCCTAAGGTAAGACATCCTGGGACGGTTCTGCGCCTCAGTGGCCCTGGGCTTTGCTGCTCTTCGACGCAATGAGCACGGAGGCTGGAGGCCCTTGGGTGTATTCGGAGGGTTTAGGGTTAGGGTTTATGTAGGGGATTATAGACCCCGTTAAGTAGATGAAGTATGGGGTATATGGGGATCTTTTGATGATATTGGGCAATTCCATACTCTATCTGCTTAAGGGCAACTATACACGGAGGGTCAGGGGGACAAAGTTCGTATAGGAGTGAAAAAAAGGCACCTACTACGTTGTTGCGGTTTAGAGTTAAGGGGGCAGGCCTGAGGGTCATGGGGACTTAGTCAAGTATGCTCAAAACGCCCAAAAGAAACATGTTTATCCCAGCTATCCTCATTTAGTCGTGCTGCCCCTCCAAGTAGAGCTAATCTGGACCAGAAATGGTTTATATGCTATGAAAGCACAGGATGTAAAGACATAATCCTAAAAAAGTGGGATCAAGGTTGGAGTTCAGCTCTTGGGCTCATAATAGGTGTTTCTCAGCACTGGCTACGGGGTTGTTCGTGTGCTTGCTTTGGTAGATTATCTCCTGTTTCTTGAGAATGCATGTGTCGCGCTATCCCCAGCTTCAGGAAGAAAAAGAAAATGACAAAGTGTATGACATGATTTGGTGGGCAGTTTGGCGGTGCATTATTATGCTGTTGCTGAAGGAGGTGCTTGGTTCTTCTTTTAGGTCCATGAGGCTGGCCACTGTCCTTTCTCATGTTTTTTGGGTGGTTTGCGACAGATTCAGGAGCATAGCGCAAGCCACAGTATAGCAAAAGCATTGGATTTGGGTACTAGAGCTAACTTGGCGTCCTCATGCTCACCTTGCCACCAAAATTGATTGTTGTAGTACGGATACCCAGCATGATATGCCCCGGGCTCAAAGACCCTCAACCGCAGGATTTGCAGCCCCTTCAGCCCCACCATCCCTAAACCCTTAATCCTAAACCCAAACCCAAAACCCTAAATTCAGCAGCCAGCCTGCATGTCCTGAGTCAGCATGGGGTTCCAGGCCCCCTCATAGGTGACGCTGCGAGTTCGAGTTCAACCTCCCGGGCCTCCGATAGAACATTCGCGCATTCACAGATGCGACCCCCATATAATCCTATATAACATATATGATATAATGTATGATGTATACAGGAATTTATAGCGCACAATGTAGTTTATAGTGTAATAAGAATAATAAAAGCCTTAAACATCCCTTTATAAGGGAGTTCCCCCAAAATTAGGGTCACCATTTGGGAGTTCCTCTAATAAGGATTATAGTAATTTGTGTATGTCTTTGGTACCCATATTTTGGGAAACTACCATATATCCCGTCTCGGGCTGACTAAGTTTGATGGCGGGAGTTGCCTCCAAGCAAATGGACAGTTAGGGTTTCGGTTAGGGGTTTACAGTTTAGGGGTTTAGGGTTCAGGGCTTTAGGGTTTGGGGATTTAGGGTTTGGGGGTTTAGGGTTTAGGGGTTTAGGGTTCAGGGTTCAGGGTTTAGGGTTTCAGGGTTTAGGTTTTCAGACCGGTGAATGAAAAAACTGGGGCTTCGTAGGATCAGGGAATACAATCACTGTAGGCTATGTTCCCTTCTGCCTACTAACCCCTAGTAAGCAAAGCAGCCCACTTTGGGAGCCCTTCTTTCTGCAAGGGGCTTCTGGGTCCTCTAGCCTTGCGGTTAAGTGCTTCATCGGGGATGATAAACGCCCAACTTCCAATGCCCCAAACCCCGAACCTTCCAAGCATGAGCCCTAGAACTTAGGGGGGCCCCCCACTCTATAATAGTGATTATAAGGGATAGTGGTAATTATATTAGGGTCCTATTGCAGGGAGGGGGGTCCACCCAACCCAGAACCCAACATGCATGCCTTGCTCAGTGTCTCCGGATCCCATGAGCGTGAACAAAGCCGTCGATGCCTGCGGCCGGGGCAGCTGCTGGGAGGGCGCCCTTGCGCTGTTAGCGACCTGTCACCATTAACGCAGGTCTGTGGAGGTTGATGTATGCGGAATTGTTTAGGCACGTCTGACATGTCAAAAAGACCGCTTAACACATGGTGGTGTCTCAAAAGAGGGGTGCCGCAATGACGAGGAACCTCCCAGTATGCAGTTGCCGAAACAGTCGTCTCCGTAATAGTACAAGCAAAAGCAGAAAGAACAGTAGCATCGACAGTAGCAGCAAATGCGAGTGGTTAGGTTGCTATAGATGGAGAATTAAATGCAGAAGAAAATGGACAATGAATTTGCGAGTTGGATGTTAGGGCAATTCGATGTAGAGGCCTGAGTAACTATCCAGATTATCCCTCGTAACGCTTACACACCTATGGCATAATACATCCCATTCCTACATGATTTCTCATTTCACCTGAGTTTGCATGTTTGCACAATGCGAGGGAACTTCGCAACCTACTGCGCGCCCAAACCTTTGTTTAGGGTTTAGGGTTTAGGGAGCAAGCTGGCTTGGAATGTCGCAATGCCCCCATTTTCCATGGCATATCTTTGCATGCCAGAAGAGGTACGTGTTGAACGAGTCTCCAAGCCTTTAGTTTGGACTGGTGGAAGACAGTTAGGGAGTCTCTTTGTAAAAGTCATCAAGCACTCAATCAGGCCTTAGCCAGATCCACTGGAGCTATTCATTTTGAGGGTTCACGTGCTAGGGGTGTGAGTCCCAAAGCTTTCATTCCTGAGCCTCAAAGGCTTGAATGAAGAGACAGCAGCTATAAAAGGGGATTAGAACTATTCTTCCTACTAGTACTATTCTTGCATATTATAACTACTATTATTTCTATTTTCACGTTATTACTGTTATCGGGATGATAATGGGAATATCCCCCCATTCACTGCCTCTGCTTGTTTTCCTTCAGGCGTCACCCGCACCAAAGCGCAGTAGTTATCAGGGTTTGGGATTTAAAGCCTAGAAGCCTAGAGGCTTAGTTTCTCAGACATAAGGAGCCGAACTCTCCAATACCTGTGGCAACGGCAGTGATGGTGATGAAGATAGTCAACTCGGCGACAGTCATGCTGTCAACAACAAGGGTAGGAACAGTGAACCCGACGCAGAAATGATATTGTTGATGATCTGAATCCTGCATCGCCCGTAATAAAGAACATATCATAGTTCCGATTTTTAAGGGTACCCAAAGTCATGTAGGACTTTGTCCATCAACAGTAGTAATCATCAGATTTCGAGGAAGGCATCGAGGTCGGCACTGGCAGAAAATTGCTACAGAATAGCCGGTTCATGTGGGTTGCTTTGAAAAATGATGGACCCACTTAGGTTATGGACGATATTACGGCACCTAGTATTTAGGGGTACCAAAATGCGGCCTAATTTTTGGGAACTATCCATGTATAATTTGAGTAAGACGGCTGATGACAGTCTTTATACTCGGTCACTGTCGAGCCTTTACATGTCAATGGGGTAAAGGGCCCTACATCTCCTATTCTGGATCGCCCAGGACTTTAAGAATAAAAAGGGCAGTAGGGTTTAGCGTTATTTGTTGCAAGAATCTCTTGATTGATGGGCTCTGAGATGAAAGGCAAGGGCCCCTATGGTGGAAACTAAGGATCCTGCATGGCCCTATGTACCCCATAGTCCCCCTTAAGTAGATAGAATACGGCTTTGGGTGTAGTAGAATCAGATCCCCATATACCCCGTATTCGATCTACTTGAGGGGACCGCAAATCTTGGGATTTGTGGTGCTATAGTATACAAAGGTCATGCAGGATTCTGCGTATCAACAATAGAATGAGCCCCCAATTCCCGGCCTCAGACCTAGTATATACCTTCTATTTGCCTTCAAGGGCCTGTAGGATCAGGCCTAGGGGTCCACATAGGGGGCTTCCATACTTCTAACCTTACTTTGATGAGGCAAATGCACCTGCCCCAACGTCGAGAACCTTTCTCACTGCCTGGGTCCCATGGGAGTCATGTGAGCTATAGCCTAAACTCCTTAACTGGGGGTTATATAGGGGAGTATGATGTGGGATACTAGGAGTTTAGACTAGCTCATGTGAGTTTCTAGTGCAAAGCACCAGGATGTTGCAGTCGAGAAGTCAGGGTAGCTGGGGCTTTTTTGAGGTCATATCGACAGGAGTCTACGGAAGGTTTCAATGAAACTTCTATTCTGAGGTCATTTTATACTGAATGGTGAATATGTGATGTCATGGAAAGGATGACTGGTCAGTAAGAGTCTACGTGCAGTGCCTGTACACGGTTTTTGGATTTGAATTTTGGTGTTTGAGGTTTGGGGCTTTTACATCCTGGGAGAGCGGCGGAAGCATTATGATTATCAGTATTATTTTTGTTACGACTATTTTTACTACAGTTATTACTACCATCATTTAGTACTACGATTGTTCTCACAATAATTACAACTATAACTATAGCCACAGCTATAAGTATAACCCATGGCTCTTTCCAAAACCAGCAGTGGTCTTGATATGCCAAGGGGTTTCGTTTCATGAAGCCTTGGCGGTACTTCTTTCTTACTCTTGCAATCTTTACTCTCCTCCAAGCTGAAATGGAAGCCTGGCAAAAGGCCCTACTCGTATGAAAGCTATTGCCCTTTTACCTATAGGGTTCAATGCTAGTTCGGCGAGGGTATGCCCTTTTCCCGATAACTTTCGACCGAGCCCCTGATCTTGAGCGTGTACTTCCAGTCGCAGCTTTCCGCTGCACCCAATCCCTACCTAGTTTGAATCCAACCCCTAGTTTGAACATGTGAAGTCCCTATCACCCAAATCATATCTGTTGACAGCGCGCAATTCTGTCGCCAGTTGGCCTACGTTCAGTTAGTCTATGGTCGAAGCTTTTTGTGGAGAGCAACTTGAATATATCATCCTAAGCAGAACGTCTACAACCCCTTACGCACCCGATTTAGTATACATTTTCCTTGGATTCCATGTGGGCGCCCCCGCTCAGAGAAATCTCAGAACCCTTAAGCCCGAAAGCCCTTGACTTCCGAACCCGAAGCCATGCAACCCTAAGCCCAAAACGCCAACTCCTAAACCTAAACCCTAAACCGCAGCGAAAGCCTTAAGAGCCTTTCACCCTAAACCCTCCACCCTAACCCCTGCAAAGGCCCACTGAGAAGCCCCAGGCCCTGACTGCATGCGAGCGGGCAGCCGCGTGGCAAGCGGCGCTGACAGTTCTGGAGGAATGGAATCCTGGAACACACGCACTACCCCAAGGGTTGTATAGCGTTATTTGGGGTTATGATGGGGACGCTGCCAAAGTATAATAGGGTTATATATGGGTTTGGGGTTTAGGGTTTCGGAGTTAGAGCGCAGTGTTTAGATCTCAGGCTTTTGGTTTAGGATCTAGGGCTTAGTGTTTATTGTGAAGAGTTTGGGGCTAAGGCGGAGGGATGCGAAGGGAGGAAGTTTAGGGTTCAGGGTTAGGGTTCCTGCATCATCTGTTTTATCCCCAGAAAACCGTGGCTGCTGTCATGAGGGTTACGGGCCTGGTCTAGGGTATTGGTTCTACGGTGTAGAGGCTACCTGAAAACAGCTTCAGCTTACATTTACCCTACACCCTAAACCCCAAATCCTAAACCCTAAACCTCAAACCCCAAGCCCTAGATCCTGAATCCTAAATCCTAAACCCACCGTGCTGGTGGAGTCTTGAGGAGTTAAGCTCCCAGCTCCCGCAGGTTACTTTGACTTCCTGGTTCTTAACAGGGAATGAGAAATAAGGGTATATACGAAATGGGGGTTATATAGGGATTACATTCCTGTATTCCCTACTAAACCACCTGTAAGTTGAGTTACGTCTGAATCAGATTTCCAGTGCGCCGCTAAGAACTCTCTTTTCTAAAAAAAGGTCCCAGGTTGCGTGACCCCATATTAGCTTCCATTGCTTCTCCATTATTCATATGGGGATTGTCCTAAATTACTGTCAATACGGGGCCCTATATTTAGGTTCCTATTATAATACGGGGTCCTATATAAATTTCCCCCAGTTTGGGAACAGTATTTTGGGCCTACCCCCACATATATATATATACAACCCTTTTATAACCTTGTATACGCTTCTAATCCCTAAACCGATTCATGGAGTTCAACACCAAAAGGGCCGCATTCCTTTGGCCCTACCCCCTTCCTTCGTGGCCCCCAAACTTAGGACTTGGGGTTTAGGGTTTAGGGTTTAGGGTTGTTGTGGTTTGGGGTTTGATTTAGGGTATCCACCTTGCCTGAACTACCCTACCTTTCCATAGCCTAATCCTTGATCTTTAAAATCTCAAGTGGAGGACCCGACCTAGAACAAGCTTCCTTCTGTCATGTTGCTTCGGCAAGTTGTTGTGTACCCAAGACAGTAGATTCTTTGTAGGCAGCCCTGCGAGGGCTCTCAGATCCCTCAGCTCTAAAGTGTTGCAAACAAACCTTTAACCAGGATATGTCGCGGAGGAGGATGTTGGACGCCGATGTTGGGGACTCAGCATCCAAGCAGCGCTGATGTAGGGGCCTGACTAATTATTGCTGTTGTGGTCTTAGATTCCTTGTATAATTTGTGGTATGGAGTGAGTGAAGTAGACCTCAAAAAGGTATTTGTTGTTTTTTGGGCCCTCGTATTACCCTTCAGGAACCTAGGATGTGTTGGAATCTCAGCCTCATTATGAGGCCCCATTTTCAGCAGCACGGAGAGCTGTTTTCAGAGCGGCCCACCATTTCATGGTCACTATCCAACAGTAATGCAGATGCCTGAAAAGCCATACTCAAGAAGACTCTGCGCGTGTGATCCGTACAACGGCAGGCCACACACATGCCAAAAGTTTCCGATCTCCCAACCTTCCTCACTTCTTGGCATGCTCTGCGAGGCCTTGACGCAAGGGGCCATTGCTGTGGCAGCTGCTGGACGTGTTGCGGAGGACGGCACGTTACCCTAAACCCTAAGCCTTGGGAGCACCCTGTACATGGCCTGCAGGTAATTTTTTAGGCGAGTGGGTGATTTGGTCCCCTTTTTGTAACCCCAGATGTTGTCATCCTTTTCAAGGGGTCTCCCAACACAGGACGCCCTGATTTTCGGAAACCCCCATCTAGACCCTAAGCCGCAAACAACAAGCCCTAAACCATGGCTCGCAATCTTCTTGTGAACTCCTGTGGTTCGTCTGAAAATATGATACCCCTACGTAACCTTAGGGCTGTACATGATCTAAAACAGGATTACTTGGGTCCTCTGAAGGAACCACACGGAGTTTATCTTGAGAAGCTGCAAGATGAAGTATAGGTTTTGGTGAGTGTATATGAGTTCCCCTGGAATGCTAGCGAGTGTATATATGTGTACATGTTTACGTATGTGTGCGTATATAGATACACACATGTTATATGTTTGGACGTACGTACGTCGGTATGTATGTAATGCAAAGTAGTGCATGTAATGTATGTCAATTCAAGTGTAACATAGTCTAGTATAGTATGGTACAGTTCTTAGATATGTAAACATTCTATACCTGCGTCAGTCATTCAGTTGAGAAGACCAAGTCAAAGTCATGCGCCATGTGAGAGAAGTACAGTGAATGGAGGAACTTAGAATCCTACCGCCCCCAATATACTGTGCTAGTAGTTTGGAGTCCCCTTTTTGGAGGCTCTGATTTTGTTGTAGAAGGCTTCTTGGGGGTTTGGGGGGGTTAAGGTTGACCGAGGTTTTCTACGCTCCCGCCTGTGGAGCCGGTCTGAATGAAAAGGTGTCTGCATGTACTCGGTATTTGTGCATACCATCACCCCACAGTCCCCCTTAAGTAGACAGAATATGGGGTATATGGGGATCTTAATTAGATATATGCCCAAAGCCATATCCCATCTACGTAAGGGGGACTATACACGTTGTTGCTTGCTCATTATTTTTTGAAATTTGTGCAAGTGACTCGGCAGGCACTTGCGCTGTATCGTGAGATTGTGGACAAAGGCCGGGAACGGTCTCGCTGACCCCTTTTTCCACCCTTCTTGAAGGTGATGGCTGCGGTAGACAAACGTGCTAAGCCTTTAGCTCTTGACCGTTTATTAAGTTCTAGGAGCAGGAGCTCCATGAGGGAGAGGAGGTGGGGGAGGAGGAGAAGAGGAGCTGGTAAATGAGGAGCAGCATCATCAGCAGGGTAGTGACAACCCTCAACCCCTAAACCCTCAACCCCTAAGCCCCTGAAACCCGAAATCCCTAAACCCTCAGTCCTCAACCCCTAAACGGAAGCCTGGGGAATAGTAAGGAATAATGGAGTATGTATCGGGGTTTTGCAGAGCAGATGTTGCAATGACTCTGCCAGGTGGTGCCTACCCCAACAAACACCGAATTTGACAGATTCAGGGATTCCAAGGATGTATGTCGGGGTTTCGTTTGGATCCCTTACTTCTCAGCCCCGACCCCAGAGACCTACATATGCTCCACGCCGTAAAGCCTAAGCCCTAAGACCTCAAAGCTAAACCCCAAGCCCTTAGCCTCAAAAGTGTGGAAGACCCTAAGCCTGAACCCTAAGCCCTAAGCCCTAAACCCTAAACCCTAAACCCTAAATCCTAAACCCTAAACCCTTAACCGCGTGCAGGATCCTACAGTCCCTGGTATTCGCGGGATGCGCACACCATTGACCTGCATCAGGCTCAGCCATTTGTTCAGGCATCTTACTGGCCTACTGGCTGTGCAGCTTACATGGTTTAGGGTAGTAGTAGGGATATATTGGGATAATGGAAAAGAAAATGGAAACTACTATAGTATATTGGGGTTATATAGGGTTTAGAGGTTAGGGTTTCGTGTTCAGGGGTTTAGGGTTCAGCGTTTACACAGGAAATGCTTCTTCCGAGATTCGGAAATTCTTGCGGAATGGTCGTACTGTTCATGTCAAAAAATTTCATTGGTTTTCTCGCTGGTGCTCAAGGGAGAGCGGGGGAGTGGATCCCATTATAATGAACCTTTAGGAAATCCTTAGTACCGATGTTCACTCCTCCACTGCCCTTTAAGCGGCAGAGGGTTATAGGGCTTGGCTCTCGTGATCTTGGAATCCCTCTTAACCATGCCTATGCAATGCAGATAATAATGACAAGCTCCCAGGCCCAAAATGAGTTCCAACTTGACTTGTGGACGGTTATGCTAGCCCCTCCACAACTTCCGTAGAAGACCCTAAGCCCTAAAACCTAAGCCTCAAGATTGCGTCGAGGTTTCATTGGAGTTTGGGGGTAGTGACCCTAAACCCTAAACCCTACACCACTCCATGATTGGAGCCTGGGACTCCTCCTTAGTCGGGCTCGTCCATGATATGATCTATAGTCTAAACTCCATAAAGGGGGTTATATAGGGGTGTGTTAAAGGGGTTCTCATTCGGGGTACGGGGATACTAGGAGTTTAGACTATGGCTCACGTACCGTGAACTTTCCATGGGCCTCCTTGCTGCTACTTGAGTGAGGGAGTGAAGTTAGGTGACACTATACCATTATTTCCCTTTTCGTGGTGATTGCGTAGTAGTCGTTATCCAATTCTCTTCCTTCAGTCCAGCTTAAGCACCAGTACTGTAGGCCACTCAGTTTATTGAGGGCAAATTTTTCACAACTGAAACTACATTATCCCATACAGTTCTAGTTTCTGGTTTTGCACGTTCTCATTTTTGCCAGATCAGACCTGAGCAACAACCAACAAAATGCATCAGCTGCGGACGTTTGGCATTGTGAGTCCGCCTGACAACGCTTGCCATTCCAAAAGTGAGATCATTTGTGAACGCCTCAGATAGAGGTTTGGTTATTTTTGAGGATCTTGGGTTTATTGCTTCCAGCCTTTTTCTCTTAGTTTCAATGTCTGATTGTCATCACTATTGAGTACTGTGAAGGTACTCTACTGTTTGAGACATGAGTCTTTCTCAACTTGGAGTGCCAGCTATATACCAACAGATAGATTTGACCCAACAACTGTGAGAAACCCCGCCTAAATCCTAAACTTCATTTATCTCGAGAATCCCAAACCCGCACATACTTTCCTTCAGCGCCTTTCGCAGGTAGCAGGAACCCAGGGTTTTGAATCATCCCAAACATGTTTAGGGTTTAGGGTTTAGGGTTTAGGGATCCCAAACATGAACCCTCAACCCCCTGAGCCCTAAAGTTTGAGCCCTAAATCCGGAACCCTAAGCCCTAGATCCTAAACCTTAAATCCCAAACCCTAAACGATAAAAAATAACCTAAACCATAGATGACCAACCCTCAACCGTTTGTTGCTTGCACTTATCAAAGGTTGAAACCATGGGCCCCTAGTATGGGCCCTTAACCTAAACCCTAAACCCTAAACCTTAGAACTGAGGCATGGCCTGACTTCTGAGCTGGCTCGCCTTGCCGTCATGGCAGCCATGCTGGACATCCCACACACTGCTTGGAGGGTCACCGGGACTTATAGTCCACCTTAGGTAGACAGAATAAGAATATGGGATATATGGGGACCTTATTATAAGATACCCAAAGCCACATTCTATCTACTTAAGGGGGACTATAGCCAGAAGGTGCTAGGGCTTATTGTTTAGGATTATGTTTGGGTTTACGTTGTGGTATTGGAGATTGGGATTCAGAATTCGGGTTCAGGGCAGGCGGACCTGGTAAGTATACTTATCACCGCGCTAAACCACGTATCCCCCAAATGCTAACAAGCTGACTAAGCACCCTTGCCTCGCCAGAATTGAGTGTTCTGCAATTATCCCCATCTACTCGACACGGGAAGGACCTGCAATCCAATTGCTGTCTTCATATATCCTTCAGGTCCATCTTAAGAAGCCCAGTTCCAGAAAATGCCGTTTGGCTTACAGTGTGCCTAAAGGGCAGCTGAGAGTACAACTAGCCGCTACTAGGGTTCCAAGGCAGGGAGACTCCCATACGCCTAATACGCCTTGTAATTTGTAGTTCATAGCGCATCAAGCTCCACTAATTACTAATCTGTTTTTCGATACACATTGCAATTTATAGGGTATAGTGTATATATCCCAGAGGGTCCATATATACAACTATTAGGGAAATTAGACCCCAAAATACCATACTATAGAAGGAATCATGGGTCCCAATTCCCCAATGGTTGTATATGTGGACCCTCTGTGTATGTAAGGTAGTGCCAGTTTCCTGCATCCACAGCAGGATAGGAATGATCCGAGGCTCAGGGGGTAGCATCCAGGATCCAGGGTTTAGGGTGTGAGTTTAGGGTTTAGGGTCCACCATCTGTCGTATGTCCTGCCGACAATGCGTGTTCAAGATTCAAGGGTGCTTCATGGTGTCTTTATAGTTAAGGTTGCTGTATTAAGACGTAGAAGCCATGTGTCTGTTTTGGTATCGTGGCTACGAACCTTAAGCCTTAAGAGTTGAGGGCCACTTTTGTGTACAAATTCAGTTCAACCCAGACAGAAAGATCAAGAAGGAATGCCTCTGGCTTGCCCGGGGGTGGGTGGGGTGCAATGAGGTTCTTTAGAGATTTGAAAGATGGGTCATTTTTGAGCTTCTACACGGTTTTGGCTGTTTAGGACTTTGGCCGCAAGCAGGGAAGCAAGGTGAGAGCCCCCTACGGAAGGGCGCTTAACACACCTCGATGAGAATGTCCCGCGATAGGATGATGTTTCGGAAGAGGATTGGTCCTAGCACGGGCACCACCATTGGCTCTAGGCTGCAGCATTCAATGCTGAATCCAACGGGCTTGTCTCATGAGCAGCCGGCTGGCTCTCTAGTTGTTGCTACAGATGCACACCATCAATTTCAGGCTAGCATTCGGGTTGCCAGCCGCAGATTTGAACAGAATCGCACTGTCATCCTAGAATGCCTTCTACGTATCATACTTGTAGGAGCAATCGCCATAGAATCCTCATGCATTCGTATGCAACGCCTGTTGCCTGGTGGCTGTTAAGTGTTTACAGTGCCTCTGAAGCTTTTTTGGATTCTTGTTTAGCAGGACGGCCTCTGGCGAATGAAGCCCGACGACGACCTCGTCATCGTTACGGGGCAGAGGACTTTGGAGTATTGGATTGGGAGGGTCTAAAACGAAGTGATCCCCTCTTAGTGTGCCGAAACTCCAGGGTTTCAGGTTTTAGCACGGTTTGTGGGGAGCGCTTGAAAGCCAAAGGTTTAGATTACTCCTATATAAACCCTATATAACCCCATCAGAGTAGTTTCCATTTTCTTCTCCATTTGCCTGAAATAACCCCAGTATATATATTATGACAACTAAAAAAACCCAATAATATGTAGTTTCCATTTTCGTTTCCATTATCCCTATAAACCCCCACATACGCCTATAGAACCCTATGTAACCCTATAGTAGTTGCCATTTTCTTTCCCATTCCCCCCTACTGAACAAGTAAACAGGACGCACAGCGACGAGTTCAGTGTGCCGCTGGCGCGTGCTGCAGCGAGCTCAGCTTGGAAAGTTTAGGATTTAGGGTTGAGGGTTTAGGGTTCAGGGGCTTATGGAGAGGTCTTGTATGGGCTAAGGGTTTAGGGCTCCTTGCTTAGGGCTTAAGGTTTTGAGGCATGTTTGAGGTACAACTGTGCCATACTTTCAGAGGGCGGTAAAGCAAACGCGTTTGTAACCAGGTTCAGGCACCTCTTAGATCCCTAAATCCTAAACCCTAAATAGTAGTTTCCATTTTCTTTTCCATTCTCCCTATATAACCCTAATATATACCCTATGATTCTAAAGTTCATTACTGGCAAGCTGTTCTGGGGCAGGTACGGCTAAGCCTAAGGGGGGCTGCAGAGTTCATGGTTAGAGTTTAGCAAACAGCTGGGTTGCTGTTAAGGAACTTGAATTAAGTTACCGTAATGGGTATATATATATATATAGTAAATAATAGGGTTTCCCGAAAAAAGTAACTTTATTTAAGTTCCTTAACAGCAACCCAGACGAGTCACATCATACTACAATCTTTCGTAAGCGACACCCGATATTTTGGCCGCGATATGTGAATTCGACCCTCCCAAGAAGCTTATTTGCGACCCTCCTCCGTCCCCCGGTCGTCCAGATCCCATCCATGCCCTTGTCCGCCCCGCCGTGTGCCTCTTTTTGTCTTTTTGAGAAAACTTGCGTTCCCGTAGCGAATCAGCATTGCTACCGGATCTAAGCCGCGCGCGGGCTAAGGTTTCTAGCATTCCTTCAGCTTAAGATGCTCTTTGAAAAGGTGCTGGAACATGAAGGTCCTCAGAGGTACCGCTCTGCAACGTATAGTGTTTGTAAGTACAAACCCAAGCCCCGAAGCCGTTAACCCCAAACCCAAAAACAAAACCGTGTTTTTGACAAGGTTCGGTTTTGGGTTTGCTTTATCGCAGTTGCCCTTCAGTTTGGAAGTTGTTGTGCTCAGGTTTCCGAGCTTCTGGAGGCACGCTTAGGATGCTTAAGCTCCCCCAAACTAACAGGAATGCCCAACAAGGACGGCTGTCCTTTGCCCTGCGGTGTTGGTGTTGGGCAGGGTACCTCGTAGAAGCCAAGGGCTTAGAGCATTTTAGCCTTCAGGGTTTAGGCTTCAGGGGTCAGACTGGTTTGTCAACTTTTTGTCCTTCGAATTCCTGTCATTCGCCTGTGACTATTTTTGCGAGGGGGCATGTTCTAGTCATAGTTGGGCGACCAGGGGCACAAATACGTTGCACTTCAGATTGCGCGGTATGTCTTTAGAAGTAATCTCATGGCCACTGTACTTTAGCGATTTTGACGCACAGCCCAAGACATTCCTAAAGACCTGAAGTTCCCCGAGCACTCCGGTAGAGCTGAAGTTCTAGTCTTGGTGGATCCCAGAAGGCCGGACCTTAATCCCAGTCCTTAACCCAACCCCAAACCCTGAACACTAAATCACAAGCCCCAAACCTAAAGCCCAAAGCCTTTGACCCGGGCAGGAGTCTTCCATGTCCTCTGCTCCGGTTCCTAAGAACCCAGGAAGGGTCTGGGGCCCGGCTTTTCAATATGGGGGTGTCCCATAATCAGGGGTACCATTTTAGGAAGATAGATAGGGATCATGTAGGGTCTAGGGCTTAAGTTTAGAGATATGTAGGGTTTAGGTTTCCCGAAATTATTTGGGGAATGCAGTATAATACACTGTATAGTATATTGGGGTCTATATTGGGGTCCCGTGTTTTCGGAGAACTACAATCTTTTTCAATAGCCTGCATCTCAAGTTGGACGTGTGGGACACGCAGCATGAGGAGCGAAGAAAACCCTAAGACCTAGGCCCTAAGCCCTAAAACCTAACGCCCCTAGCGCTTCTCTACCTCGCCACTCATCCACACTTCCCATCGCAGCATGCAGGTAACACATTTTCTGGCATCTTCACTGTGGCAGGAGGTAGGAATAAGAACCCCAAAATGCCAATGTAACACGAGAGTTTCCGTGCTATTGGATGCAAGAATCACCACTTTGTGCAGCAGTGGGGGAAGAACCAGGTTGTATCTTGTGGCCCTTCATGACAAGTAGACTAGAGTACATTAGTGTTTCCACAATATAGCTGCATAGACTAGTACCATGTTGTTTATGTAGTTCCATCATCCTCATGCGAGTCCAGGCATGCTGGTGGTGCAGTATAGGGCCTATGTAGGGATATATCCACAATGAAGACTAGTTTAGGGATCAGGGCTTAAGGTTACGTAGAGTGTATATCGGGTTGTATACGATACTGGAGATCAAATGGAAGAGCAAATGGAAAGGGAAATGGAAGCTGATTTTCATCTCAGTCTGGCCTCTTCTCCAATGCCCAAGACACCAGGATCCTCTGGCATGGAATGGGGCATCCGCAAATTTCTCGATACAAGAGTGCTGCTCGCATCATGCAGTGAGCAGCGGTAGTTTCAACGAAGTTTCTTATTGCTGGGATCTGGTTATGGGCTGAGGCCGGATTGCCCCAGGGAGTCATGGCCTTGCGCTTCGAAGTGTGACTGAGCTTTGCCCACCTGGCAAGGTGTAGAACTCCATGCCGCAACACACCCCCAACGCCTGAACACCTTATGGGTGGTTGTCAAAATTATGGTCCCTTTTAAGGTACCCTAAATATTAGGTGCCGTATTATAATAGGGATCTAAAAAGGGACCATAATTTTGACAACCACCCTTATGGGGCCTTAGGGACCCGACGGATGCATGGGAATTATGAAGGGGTCATGTTACGGAACTCATGCAGGCTTCATCTTGGGACATACCTTATGAGGAGGCTTAAGCCCTAGACCCTAAACCTTAAGACCCTAGAACCCTAAACCCTAGGCCCTAAACCCCAAACCCTAAACCCTAAGCCCTAAATCCTAAGCCTTAAATCCTAAGCCCTAAAACCTAAACCCCAAACCCTAAACCCCCAAGTCCCTAAGGCCCAAACCTTATCAAGTTAGGTTCCGAAACCACTATACAATCCCTATATAACCCTACAATATCGTAGTTTCCATTTTCTTTTCCACTATCCCAATATATCCCTTATTTACCCCCTGTTAAGTTCAGCTCCCCACAGCTCCAAACCCCAGCTAACCCATTATAGTAGTGTCCATTTTCTTTTCCATTCTCCCCATATAACCCCAATATACCCCCTGTTAAGCTAAGCTCCCAACAGCATCTCCTATATAATCCCTATATAACCCTACACCCTTAGACCCTAATATAACCCTAATATAACCCCAATATAACCCTAATATTGCCCTAACTGAAGCTCAACAGCTTCTAAGGTGCGAGTTCCTGGCATGCTCCGGCAGCTTCTGGGCTCTGGGGCTCGTTGGGAAAACAGTCCGGGATGAGGGTTTAGAGTTTAGGGTTTAGGGATTAGGGTTCAGGCGTTTAGGGTTTAGGGATCAGGGTTTAGGGATTAAGGTTTAGGGTTTAGGGATTAGGGTTTAGGGATCAGGGTTCGGAGTTTAGGGTGTTGGTTTTAGGGTTCCGGGTTGAGGTGTTAGGGTTCAGGAGTTTAGGGTTGAGGGATTAGGCTTTAGGGATCAGGGTTTAGGGATTAGGGTTTAGGGTCCCCAATACTGGCCCCATGTGCAGGGTTGCCTTGGTGGTCGTGCGGGTGGTGTGCAGCTCAACATAGATCCCAGAGATGCATCAGATCTGTAGCCAAGAGGCAACCCTAAACCCTAAACTCAAAACTGGGTTCAGGGTTTTAGGGTTCATAGTCCCCCTAAGCATACAGAATATGATTTTGGATATACTATAGTAAGATCCCCGTATACTGAATGTTCTATCGACTTAAGGGGGACTATAGGCTTTAGGGTTCCCAGTATGCAAGAACCCTTGAATCCCTGGTGTCTGAGCTGGTCAGGCCTTTTTGAGAGTTGCCAAAGGCGCTGGGTCAGTTCCAAAAGGCCCATGACCCCGCTTGTAGGTTCATGTGTATTTGTTAGGTGGACGCCCCCACCCTGTAATACTGACTATACGGGATGGTAAGGATTATATTAGGGTCCTCTTATGTTCCTCTTATATCACAATTACAGGGTGGAGGGTCCTCCTAAGGTATTTGCAATACCTGGAGTCTTTTTCCCCTGAATCAGGTTGCAACTACAGGTAGCCAAATTTCAACCCATCATGTCAATGCCCATGAACCTCTAAGTAGGCGACTGAACAAGGGTCACTGCACATTCGCATGGCAGCCTCCTTAGAAGTTTCGGGTTTAGGGTCTAGGGTTTAGGGTTTAGGGAATTGACATCTCCACCTCACATCGAACACAGGCCTAGCAAACCATTCGAAACCCTAAACCCCAAACCCTAAACCCTAAACCCCAGAACGTTGAGTCCTATAGCCCCCCGAAAGTAGATAGACTATGGGGTATATGGGGATCTTATTATAATATACCCAAGCCATATTCTATCTACTTAATGGGGACTATAAACTTTACATCTGTGACCCCAAACCCTGTGGCCAGCATAATAAGGGGATATTCTCCTATGTTTACCCTATAATCGCAATATAACCCCTATGTATACCCTATAATCCCAATAATATTACAACCCCTATGTATACCCTATAATCCCTAGAGGGCCCCCAAACCCAAGCCCCCCCGTAGTACATACCATGTAACCTGGATAGTTCCTGTAGACGCCCCAAAAATCCTGAGTTGGGGATTAGGGCTTAGGGTGTAGGATTTTGGGTTACCAAACAATCTTCGTATCACAGCAGGGCGCTATGGTACGCTGCCATTCATGTCTCCCGAGATGGCTGCAGCCTCCGGACATACCTTCAGTGCCCCAACCACTTTAGGGTTCAGGGTCTAGGGTTCAGTGTCTAGGGTTCAGGGATCAGGGTCTAGGGTTCAGGGATCAGGGTCTGGGGTTCAGGGATCAGGGTCTAGGGTTCAGGGTTTAGGGTTCAGTATCGAGTCTAGAGGTTGGAGGTTTATAAGGTTCAGGTCAGCATTAGGGATTCTTTAGGCGAAAGTGGGATCCCTTAGAGTAATATGTGGAAAAACCAGAGGGGTTATGTGGGGGGTGTTTGGGTTTAAGGGTTTCGGCCTTAGGGTGTAGGGTTTGGGGTGTACATGGGCTGAAATAGAGGTTCTGTTTTAAATCCAGCCAGGGGATTTGGAAAGCGTTTATCAGCGTGAGGGATCTTTCAGGGTAAGGTGGTGCAGAGCTTCACGCTGAGAATTAACGTAGACGATAAATCCTAAACCCTTTAAGGCCTAAACCCTAAAGCCTAAACCCTTTAAGGGTTCATAGGGTTCAGAGTTCAGAGGGGTGAGGGGCTTGAAGAGCAAGTTCTGAACCTTTCCGTACCGTACTGGTGCTTAAGGGGGAGTGAGGGAGCGCACGTAGGTACTTTGAGAGGTTTAGGGCTTAGGGTTTGGGGTTATATGCACTATAGTCTAAACTCCTTAATAAAGGAGGTTACAAAAGGGGTTATAGAGGGGAGTACTGTATAGGGCTACCACGGGGATACTAGAATTTGGACTATAGGTCTTCATGATTGCAGGATCTCCCAAACACCTTCAGACGAGACAAACAATAGTTGTAATCTTAGTACTAGGTACAGTAATAATGGTAATAAGGGTAGTAACCACAGTAAGAATAGTCCTAATAATAGTAATATAAACACGGTGCTGCACAATGACCTGAACCGATGGAACTGCGGCCAGCCGTCATCCTTCCTCTTCGGTGAAGGAACTTGATTTAGGGTTTAGGGTTTAGGATTTAGGCTTTAGGGGTTTGGGGTTTAGGGTTAAGGCTTTAGAGTTTAGGGATGAGGCTCCAGCAGTGGCAGACCTCGCGTGGGCCTATGCAGGTCCCAGCGACCTTTGACTTGCGTTTGTTTCAGAAGCTCAAGATAGCCTATCCCCCTGAATAAGCCCAATAGTAGTCCCCTATATAATCCCGTATATATCCCCCTTGAAGGAGTTTAGACTATAGCTCAAGGTAACCTAACATAACACATGTGGGTTCGGGCTGGGAATATCCTTCAAGGGGGATCCTGACGAAATAGGAAAGTTACATTTTAGATACTTCCCTAGGGATCCAAATAGCCCAATGTAGGTAATATTTACAGACTTTGGAGCCCAATGTAGTATTATTTGTATACTTGGATCCCTAGGGATTTGGGGACAATTTGTTTGAAGTTCAAATGTACCATGAGCGGGAGGCCCAGGGATGGGTTTAGGGTTTAGGGATGACGCCCCTGACGGTGATGTCATGGATGTCAATCAGGCGGGTATTAGTATCCCCCTTAATAATCCCTTAGAGTAGTCCCCTATAGAATCCCCTATAGAACCGCCGTTCAAGCATTTAGACCCTAAACCCTAAACACCTAAACCCTAAACCCAAAACCCAAAACCCCAAACCCCTATATAACCCCCGTGTAAGGAGTTTAGAGAATAGCTCATATTATCAAAGCTGCGGACGCATCTGCCATGCTGACCTTCTCAACCCAAGCCGCGCATTTCAGGTTTTAGGGACTAGGATTTAGGGTTTAGGATTTAGAGTTTAGGGATTAGGATTTAGGGTTTAGAGTTTAGGATTCAGGGTTTAGGGTAGCCGTGCAAGTGCACGATCCAAGAGCCTGAGGCAGCCTGGAGAAACCTATAGTGCCCTTTGACCTAAGTAATTCTTTAGGGTTATACGTTAATAGACCCTAGGGCTCCGTTGTAAAATTCAATAGGATCCCAATGCACATATTTCAAAAGTTGATCAATCAATCCCAAAAGGTTTCAGGAGACCTGGAGCATTTCTTTAGTATAGGGGCCTAAATAATTGCCAATATTATGGTTCCATATTCCTTATATAACTATGGTCTATGGTACCTCAAGGGACCTCAAAATGATATTGGTAATTATTTACTCCCCTGTAGTATACATCCCCTAAACCCCCAAACCCTAAACCCTTAACCCTAAATCGTAGTTTCCATTTTCCTTTCCATTATCCCTATATAAACCCTATATAACCCTAAGATAACCCAGTATAATCCTTAGACCCAATATAGTATACATCCCCATAGAATCCTTACAGACCTTCTGAAAGGGACCTTTCTAATTTTCAAAGCTGAGAGAGTTGTTGTGGTAGATTGTTCTTCTAGCAGGGAACAAGGGAACACAATCCCTACATGGTATGAGCTATAGTCTAAACTCCTTAAAGGGGGTTATATAGGGGATTATATGGGGGAGTAGTATAGGGGTTACTAAGGGGGATACTAGGAGTTTAGACTATAGCTCATATGGTCAAGCGTCTGGCATTCCTGCGTTATATGGTCTGGGAGGAGGGGGCCATGAACGCGCGGGATCTCCGTAAGTGTCCTTTGTTTTCAGCCCTCGCAATCTCAAACGTGCTAACAGTCACAGGCATTGGGTGTCTCATTTTCGGGACCGTCGTCACTTTTGGGAGTCTGACTTCGTGTACAAAATTCCAAACATGCCGACAGTTACAGGGACGGGCCAGTTTAGGCCGCGATCCGTGACACGGTGAAAGATTTGGATATTTGAACGTATCTAATTTTCCACCAGGTATAGCTTATGTGTCCGTCTAAGACCTTTTAAAAACCTCAGAACCACCCTGCAGAGGAATGGTATTTTGAGATAATCCTGTTTAATCCATGTAAATATCCTCTCTCATCGGACGGGAAGAGCTCAAATCATGTCTCTTCATCCCACCCAACCCCAACACCACCCCTAGAGGGCGAGGGCCACCCCCAACTACAGGCCTGGACTATGGGCGGGGTGGGGAGGGGGAGGGTCAGTGCGCGTGACCATACATTCCATTGATCCCTATTTCTTGACCCCTCAACCTACTGACCTCCAGTAAGTCTTGGGACCGGCTTTGCCCCTCATGGGATTTGTCCATGTCTTTCCCAACAAACCTCAAAGATCGGGCTAGTAGAAGTAGCAAATAGTATTAATACTGGTAATATTGGCAATAATCACAATAGGAGTAATAGCAGTAATACAAGCAATAGTAGGAGCTTGAACCAAAACATACTTGACTCTCCAGCAAGCAGTATACTTCTTATAGGAGACCAATATTTTCGGATTCTATATGGAATTTTCCTTAAACAAACGGAAAGACCCCAATATTGACCTCAAACTACTGTTTTAGAATCCTCTTTATGGGATTCCCAAAATCGAAAAGGTATCCCTAATTTTAGGAAACCCCTTTTGTTGAGGTCCATCCGAGGAAGCAACCCCTGTCTTTGCACTCTGCCTGTATAAATAGCAACAGTAGAAGAAGTAGTGTAGCAGCAGTAGCATTAGTTTTTTCTACTGCTATTATTAGTCCGATTAGGGTTGAGGGAAAACCCTTCTCGCAGTACTGGCTCACGTCGGCAGGTACAGACCTGTGGTCCTTCGGGGCAACGCATCCTAGCTGCGCAAGATGGGAGTTTTCCAAAATGTCCGTACACAATCCAGGTCCGTCAAAATCCTCATATATCCCCACCTAAAGGGTACTCCTGTCCTGTGAAATACTCATATGGGGAGTGATTCTAAAGGTCCTTGTAAAGAAGGGACCATTGGGAATACAATTCTTTAAAGTGGATGCTAACCAAACATGGAAACTTCATTATACCCATTTTGGGCACGGGTATGAACAACTGCGTAAATTTGAGGACGTCAGCTCTAAAGACTTGTTGAAGCCCTTCCTGGGCTTAGTAGGATGTAGAAAGGGGCATGATGACCTCTGTCCGATGCTTCTGGGTGCTTGCTAGTATTGCGACTATTCCTATGAGTAGTATGCTTGATAGTGATGTTGATCTATAACACTTGACCCTGATTGTTCATTATTAGGGGTTCCTGGGGGGGGTTTAGGCTTTAGGGGTCTTCAGGGTTTGGCTCTTGAGGGCTCTGGGTTTATGGGAGCTTTGGGTTTAGCTTGGGTACTGCCCNNCCCCCCCCCTTCAGTAACAGTCTATATTAGGGGTTCCATTAAGGGCTGTATATAGCCATATTGTAATTATTATCCAACTGTTACTGAGAGGGGTACCCAAGGTTTAGCTTTAGAATCCCCTAAACCCTAAACCCTAAACCGTGTGGCCCAAGGTTTAGGGTCGGCACAGCCTCAAGGTGGTGGCCCAGAGTATTTCATTACAAGGTCTCTAAGGGAGGGTGGTGAGGAGGAGAGGTACCTTGGAAACTTCAGGAGAGTAGTATTTGATTTGGGGCTACTATGGTACCCAATATAGATAAGATTATATCCTCCTTTTGGGGTATAGTATTGTATATAAGGAACATAATCTTCCTAGGTTCAACCACCAAAAAAAAATACTCAGGAGGTCTTGGAGTCCCAGGGAGTTGGGATTTGAGTTTAGGGCTTCGGGTGTAGGGTCTAAGGTTGAGGTACCCCAAGCCTTGGGAAGAGCATACTAAGGTCATGCAGGGCTTTAGCGTTAGCAGCAAGAGTTTCTCAACACCAGTGCTCCATCAGGAACCGTGGAGATGTGCAGGGAGTGCAACGTTACAGAAGAGGTCTCCAGAAGGGATTAGATACCGTAGGGATTATCCTGAGAAACGGCAATCCTGCTAAATTGCAGAAAGCACGCCTGGACTTCCAATACATGCAACGCCCTGAATGTTTACTGGCGATACGGTGGATACTGTAAATCCTGCATGACTCTGAGTACCCTGCACCCCGGGAATCGTCTACAACCTTAACCCTAAACCCTAAACCCCTAAACCCTAAACTCTCAATCCCTATCATCCCGCAGCTTCCATTTAATTGTCCATGTTCCTTCTCATTAAATTCCATTCTCCACCATTAGGAGGGTGATAACTACCTATACAAACTTACACAACCCCATATGAGCTACAGCCTAAACTCCTAGTATCCCCTTTATCTCCCCTAAAATACTCCCCTATATAATCCCCTTTTACTAAATTCCTAAACCCTAAACCCTGAACCCTAGATAAACCCCCATGTAAGGAGTTTAGACTAAAACTCATATGGGAAAAAATAACTGTAGCCTACCCCTAAACCCTAAACTCTAAACCCTAGACCAATTGTGCCTTTGACCATCCATGGCCTGCTCCTTCAGTGCAAGAGTCTCTACACCCCGCAAAGGAATAGCCACAAATAAGGATAGTAGTAATGATAGTACTAGAACAGAAGTGATAGTACTTCCAGGATCCTAACCATGGGCCTTTCTATGAGACAAAGTCTAAACTCCTTTAAGGGGATTTATCTAGGGTTCAGGGTTTAGGAGTTTAGGATCTAAACTCCAAGGATTATATACGGGAATATTATAGGGGTTATTAAAGGGGATACTCGGAGTTTAGACTATAGCTCATACGGAGTTGTATAGGAATATAAAGTATAATTAGGCACATGTAGGGTTTCAGGTTTAGGGCTTTAGGGATGTCACCCTCCTAACAGTGGAGTATTAAAAGGAAGCTGGGACTGTACATTCAATGCCGATTGCCAATACACGGGGCATCCTCTGTTAGGGGTTACCATAGCAGGCGTTCCAGCATTTTGTTCAGAATCTCCTTCTTGAATCCTGAACCCTGAATGCTGCATCTGTCATGCACTTAACCAAGAACTCTGCAAGGGTTTATGTTTCAGGGTTGAGTAGCACCATCGACATGCTCCCAAGATACAAGGTGCCTCGGGCTATGCAGAATTATCAATGCCAACGGTTTTGTTTTTTCTTCGCGGTGCTTTCTTACTGATTCGTACGCTCGATTTACGCTCGATTTACGCTCGATTTAGGATCTAGGATGTAGGGTTTAGGGTTGGTTTAGACGCTTGAACGGTTGTAACCCTATCCTGTCGTAGCACAAGATCTCCCAAAGCCCCAATAGAGCTCTGTTCTAATTATCTAGCCCACATGCTATGTCAAAGTACGCTCGCTGAGCTCCTGCCGAGACTTTATTTGCTGATCTTTGGCGACTACCCGTACAGTGGCTTGGCCATTATACTGATTCCCGTGCTAAGAGGGCCTGGGATCTTAGTCATCTAGGGTTTCGGATTCCACCAGCGGATTTGACTGGCTATGTAACCCCCCAAGGAACAAGAGAACGACGTGAATCAAGGTTTGGGGTGTAGGGTCTGGGCAAGGATTCCTGTACAGAGAGCATGGTAGGTTATTGCTGAGGGTCCTGGATTCCCTACACCCTAAACCCTCTATTATAGGGGTCACTAAGGGGGATACTAGGAGTTTAGACCCTAAACCCTAAACCCTATATTATACGGGTTACTATAAGGGGATACTGGGAGTTCAGACCCTAAAGCCTAAACCCTATGCACTAAAACGAGTGGTTGAGGGTCTGGGGTATGTTTGTGGCTGATTCTACGGGTGCTTCTGGAGCCCGATGCAGCGAAAGTGTGTCCCAAAAATGTGATCTGCTTCTGCTAATTTTTTATGTAGCCACTAGAAGAACTTCTACCCTTTTGGGCTTCCTTTTTGGAGGGGTGTTGTGGCTTCCTGTGGGGGGAATCCCTGAAGATCACTCACATGCAGCAATCCCGATATGAGCTCTAGTCTAAACTCTTTAAAGGGGTTATATATGGGGGATTATATAGCCTTTAGGATGTAGACTCCTTGGGGACATATATATTGGATTATGTAGGGAAGTATTGCAGGGGTTATTAAGGGGAATACTAGGAGTTTAGACTGTGGCCCCTATCTCCTTGCCCAGTTCTCCACTATCCACCCTTAAACCGACTATCCAAAGCCTTGTGGTAAGTTTCCTTTTCTCTTTTTCCGTTCCACCAACTGCCTGGTTGTGAGTAGGGAATACGGGAATATGGGGGTTTCCCCAAATTAGGGGTACCTTTTTTGGGGGTCCCCCTAATAAGGATTATAGTATTTTAAGGTCTATATTGGGTTCCCTTTATTTTGGGAAGGTACCATATATTCTCTTTGGAATCACTTTTTAACATATTCCCACTTCCCTTCTAACCCCCAGGAAGCCAAGCACAAGGAAAACAAGTTCAGGACCGCCCAAGATGTCGCGAGAGCATGTGAAGCTCGCCATCGTCACAGGCCAGGGGTTAGGCAGTAGGGATTACGGGTTTTGGGGAATAGAATGCATTTCCAGGCGCATAGTTTCGGCTCCAACTTTCCTTTGAAAGTCATATGGATCTCTATTCAGAGTTGCTGGTTTCTTAAACCAGGGGAAGCTCTGCACAAACCCTAGACCCTTACCCCTAAAACCTTAACCGTAAACCCTAAACCCTAAACGGATTTGTTGAGAATGGAGCTCACTGCATTTCTAAAGCAAAGAAGACTAGCCAAGTTTGGATTTAGCGTTTTAGGGTTTTAGCCTTTAGGATTTTAGGGTTTAGAGGTTTAGGGTTTAGGGGTTCGAGGAGGGTGTGCTCGCCCCCAAACTGACATTCACAAGCACATAACCCTACACCCTAAAACCCTAAACCCTAAACTTAGGGTTTAGGGTTATAGGCTCCGCCCTCTTCAAAGGCTCCTTTTTTGGGCTTCCATTTTAGTTCGGGTGGAGGCTGTGGCTTTCCGTCAACTAGACCGATGACACCCTAAAGCCTAGGTTTAGGGTTTAGGCTTTAAGGGCTTACGTTTGAGGGTCTAGGGTTTTAGGGTTTTAGGGTTTAGGGTTTACCTAAACCCTAGAGAGCCTACAATCCAGGAGACAATTGCTTTTGGCGAGGACTGGAGAACTGGATCCTGAAATAATTAAGGGTTTAGGGTTTAGTCCCTATACAATCCCTTACATCAGCCCCTCCCGGAATTCTCTTCCGTCATTCCGCACTGACCACTATAGAACCCTAAATCTCAAGTGACATGGCAGTTCCCATGTTCTTTGCCATTCCGCTATCCCTAGCTAAACATGAGAAAGATGTGCCGCATGTTATTTGCAATTTGCGAAAAGTAAAGGTCTCCCTAGATACTCTCGATCAGATATACTAGCTTCCTACAAGAGGGTTGCCATTAAGGAACTGAAATTCAGTGACCTCCATAAACACTGCATATCCATATTATGGCGGACTTAGTGTAAGTTCCTGAACATCTGTATAATCCGATAGAACCCCGTTTCCAAGAAATGTGTCATGTTATTTGTCTTTCCTTTTCTCAACTTCTCCATTCTCGGAAGCCGCCCTATACGTTCCTGAAAAGCAAGCAAGACCTGAAATCCTACATTAAAACCGCAACCACAAAAGCTTCACCCTAAACCCTGGACCCCTAAACCCTAGATTCCTATGGACCCTAAACCCTAAAAACCCTAAAGCCCTGAACCCTAAAACCCTAAACCCTAAAACCCTGAACGCTAAAACCCTAAACCCCCAAACCCTAAAACCCTAAAACCCTAAACCCAGAAATTGGCTGCCAGGCTGCATCAGCCCTACCTACGAGCGCCACTCGCAGGCTGCGGCAGCTGTAGGGATTGGAGTAATCTCAGGATAGTCCCCCTTAAGTAGATAGAATATGGGGTATTCAGGGTTTGGGGTTTAGGGTATTTCGGGTTTAAGGTATTTAGGGTTTAGGGCTTGTGGTTTAGGGTTTAGGGATATGGTCCCCCTTAAGTAGATAGACTATGGGATATAGACTATGGGATATATTCTTGGGGTTATATAGGGTATATGGGGTGTACCCTCCCACGGCTTGAGGTTTGGAGAGGGGTTGCAGGTCGCCTAAAGTGGCTCAGAACTGCAGGTATCTGAATTGTATCTAGCCGCAGTTCTAACTACCCATGATACACTCCCCCAAACTAACATGGAAACCCCCTAAAGTCCCCATGTTAAAAGGACTGCAGTCTTTATAGGGCCCTTTTTGGGTTTCCATGTTAGTTTCCGACCCTAAACCCTAAAACCCTAAACCCTAGTTTCAAGCACTCCCTGCACAAACCTTCAAGGCGCCACCGGCATTATCCTTGGACATACAATGTGTCTTTCTCCTGGGCCTTGAGGGCTGAGGGTTTAGGATTTAGGGTTTGGGGTCTAGGCTTTAGGATTGTAGGGCTTAGGGCCTTGAGGGCTTAAGGTCTAGGGCTTAGGGCTTAGTCAAGAAACCCGCATTTTGAGAAAATCTCCCTCAAGGATTGGAGCAAAGAAGGAACAAGCATGATCCTCTCAAAAACTGATTTCCGAAATGGTTACTATGATGATAAAGGGGCTTTGGCCCCCTGAACCCTAAACCCTTAAACCCTAAACCCTAAACAGGGATCCTAGGACTTTCATAATATGTCCTTTCATAAATTCTGGGTATGTTACGGGTTTCTCAAGATTAGGATACCTTTATGGATTTTCTTAGTAATAACTATAGTATGTTGGTGCCTATATTAGGGCGCCCCCTATTTATAGAAACTACCATGTGGTTAGGGGATCTGGGACCCTCAACCCCAAAACCCCTAAACCCTACAATCCTCAACCCTAAACCCAAACCCTAAATCCTATAAACCTTCAACCCTTAACCCTGAACCCTTAACTC
>CAJNIZ010045033.1:0-29451 GCA_905231905.1 Symbiodinium pilosum
CTCTTCCCTCTGTGATCCCTCACGGAGGTACTAAGCTGGGGACACTAGCTCAGAGACGGGGCATGGAGGGCAGGGTGGTCGAACCAATCATGCACACACGCACTGGCAGCAAGACCAAGGGCAAAAACAAGTTCAGCTGATCCCCTTGTGGCTGCGAATGCTCGAATAGCTTCCCCTCGGTGCGTGGGGTAATGCCTGAAGCTGGAGGCACCACCCATAGTCAACGAGGCGTGGTGGCCCAAATAGCAGCAGAGGTGTGCCTAGGCAAGAATCTCTCATAGAATGCATTGGGACTGCAGGGAATGCACACCATGCTCAGCAAGGCGCACCTGTGACACAGCAGAATGTTTTTTGCACAAGACGCCGCAGGCCTGCAACGCAACAGAGCACGCAACCAGCGCGTGCTAGGGCTTTCGCACATGCTTTGCAATATCGAGTGCCCAAGCGTCACCTGGGCAAACTTGCCGCACACGCTCGCCCACTCATATGACAACAACCCGGTTCAACACGAGGTGGATGGCGCGTCATGCTGCAGCCTAAGGCTTACTGTAAGGCTTCGTAACTACTATTGACCCCTTGGCGAGCAAGGACCTCAAACCCCCCAAGGCTTGTATTTCGTGATGTTCACTCGCGGTTGGCTCGTTTTCCCTGCCGAGTTACCCGCTGGTTCGCAGGCTGGAATTCTTAAACCAAAGCAGAACCCTGCAAATAAGGGACCCAGAAAGCCAACTACATCTTGAGAACCCCCCATGCACGCATAAAGGTCACAAAGGTCCCACGGCAGGGTAGGGGGCTTCCTGGGCCACCGCACGAAATGCATCCAGAAACTGACTTGGCAGTCCGCTTGAACTTCAACGGCATTGCTGCCTTAATTACGCCACAGGTCCTTCTTTGATTTGAGAAGGTATTCACGGGTTGCTGAAAGCCTGCGACGAGTGAAGATTGAATCGCCAGTGAAAGGACTGTTGATGAAGCATGGTTGGATACCAGTCTTGATGGAACTTGCCCAAAATGAGTACGCGGTCTGCTCGCCACGACCACGGCCCTCTACATAATCTGACTGCTGCTCCAACCTGTTTACATTGCCGGATAAAAGTGCTGGCTTTGAGGCCGTAGTCGACGCTTTCGACCTCCTTTTCCAACGCTCCTCGTTGACAAACTTCTGGGTTCCAAGGTGCAGGGTACATGCCAATGTAGGTTACAGGTACATAGGATATATGTGGATCACATGCGGGCTACGCAGGAGGATGCAGGGGTAGTACGGGGCATGCAGATTTTCAGTTTTCCAGGGCCAGCATATGCAAAACTTCCGGAATCATGGTGTTTTAGTAAACTCCGTCAGCAGCCGAAGCTTTGGGGCTTGGGCAAACTGAGACCTCCCAATCTGTCTCTATGTTGTGGCATGCCGAATAATAAGCTCGTTCGGCCACGTGTGATATGCTATTGCAGAGGAGGTACCGCTGAAGTCTCGAAGCATGCATGGCAGTAAATGCGGCACCGCAGCTTTCAAAAATCCAATATACAGTATGCAAAATAGTCGCATACCATTGATGTATCGCGAATCTGAGACGGACACAGCTACATATGCAACCCCAATCAAATCCACATATACTCTTTTTAACTCAGAATTACAATAAGTTTTCTATCATCATGCAATGAGGTTCGCTGGAGGAGCTTGCTGCTTCTTACGAAGAGGTTGCCGCGCTGGCAGCCAAGCGGACCGGAGATACTCGTCCGTTTTTTTACATCGTGCGAGATTTTGCCCAAAGCTTGTGTTGGATTTGGGCTGTAGGTTTTTGCAGCCAGGAAGTCCACCTGAACTTAGCAACTCTTTGTCGGAATTCACCATGTCGGATGGAGGCTTGGAGTTGTGCTCTGCATGCCTCGGAACGGCATGCGATGCCGTGAGTCTTAATCTCAATATCCTGAGGTCTGGCCGGTCCTGATCAGTGGCGAGATGAACTGCTATCCGTTCCTCGCTCTTGCACGTGAGCGGCTGGAGAGAGTGGCATTTCTGCGCTTGTAGCAGTTTTTAGATGTTTTTGGACATGCAGAGGGCTAATGGCAATTCCTGACCATACAGAAAGCTCACACCCTGGCGTGTCATCGATTGCGTTCATGTCATAGTCGAACTTCCATCTACGACCTCTCAAAGCTGGTTTTCCTTCCATGCCCGCCCGGCAAAAAATCCGAACTTGGAGCATCCCTGCTGTCTGGCTGCAGGTTCACGCATAACGGAAGCATCCGCGTTGCCAGGAGTAGTGCCTTTTGCCGTCTAGATTGGCTTTGATTGCACGGAAGTCGCTCCGGAAGCGCCAACATCCAGCAATGAAATGGCCGCTGATAAGACCAGACTTTCCATCAAAGTATTCGTAGCAAGCAGCATAGCACCCAGAGGACCCACATCGCGAGGGAGAAGTAGGTTTGATGCTCCTGAAAGAATGACTTCTGGGGAGGACTGTGCCAACATCTGGCAACCTGAACATGACCTGGGTGCATCGGATCCCAGCCGCGGCGCGCCTGCACAAGCGAGAGGCTTGACTTAAGTCACAGGGCTGTCAGTTCCATGGCATATGGAACCCCCAAGCACGAGCTGCGAGGCGTTGAAGCCATTAAACGGACATGCAAGAGTAGCGGGAGCAGCGGCACATTAAAACACAACGAGAAGCAACAACACTGTTTTTGCTTGGAAAATCCACACCTCACACCATGCCCGGCAAACTCCAGACGAGCACCCCCTGCAGCGAATCTAGCAGCACTAATTAAAAGAGCATACGATCTAAGAAGAAGACGGACATCCGCAGATCCATGCGCCCTTGCCTGCGGACATGTCTCACCAGCCATGCTACAAGCTCAAGTTTCAATCTGGAGGCTGCAGATTGTCAAAGCGGGGACGATTGAGGGATCATGAGGCATTGGAGGACGCATCTTGCGTGACAATGCGCAATTCTCGGAGGTGGTTCGTGCTGTCATCATGAAAGTTTGTCCGAGCGTTGTTCCCCAGTTTCACCCTTACTTTCTTGCTACCCCAAACTTAAACCTCTAAGCCCTATGAACTCTAAACCTGAAACGTTTCCCACATGAGCCAGGTACTACCCTTCTGCCAGGCGAGCCTCCGGGCGCATTGCAGCAACGGAGGCCAGGATTATCGTGCGGGTTTCGGGCTCGAGGATTAGGGTTTAGGTTTACAGTCTTGAGGGCTGTTGGGTTTCAAGATTTGCTGCCAAGGGCTCAGTGTCGGCTGCAGGGTTTAAGTCTAAGGATGAAGATTAATTAGGGTCTAGGGTTTACGCTCTAACGCCAGGAGTCTGGAGTTTCGGGCACAGGGCTATGCATGGATGTTCCCGCGCATGTTACATGAGGACCTTCAGACTCCAAACCTTTTATGAAAGAGAGCCGTGGCAGCATATGATCTTCAAAGTTTTGCTTACTTGATAGCACGATTGCTTTCAAACTCTGGGCAAAAACCAGACGAAAAAAAAACAATTGGAAGTGTGTGATTCTTCGTATGCCCGGCGGCCACATTCCAATTAACTAGGCTTGATGGGGCTTCTTGTGCTTCAAAGTTCAAGCCGGCTTTTGACTTCCAAGCAAAGTAAGTTCCTTCAACCTCAGGACTGCTGCTAAAAACCTCAATGAGCCTATATGGAAAACCCAGGCGTTCGGCAAACATAGAAGACGCTGTTAGGGATCAAGGCCCCTCACGTTCTCTCAACTTCCTCTTCAGTTAGATCCCAGCCACGTGGAATAGCAGACCTCGCTTCGAGGGGGATACAGGACGGAAAGCCAGCAAGCCATGATCCAACTTTTGGCATACACCTGATGCTTCCTTTTTGCGCTTTGCACTCAAGCGCTTCATCAAAGCGATAGTTTTATTGCAGCAGGCAGTTCCTCGATAAATTCTGGAATGGGGTATTGATTGAACATGGCACACTATGATGCGCTTTCAACCCCTACCCCTACATAATCCCTATAATAATATAGTAGTTTCCATTTTGCTTTCCACTATCCCTATATAAACCCCTGTATAACCCCAATATACTACCTACTGAAGCTCTTAGGCTACCTGCAACCCGCTAAAAATCAGGTCTGCCAGCAGTGGCTAATGCAGCACCTGGGGCCGGCTATGTTGAGGTTAAGGGGATATGTTGGGAAAATGGAAAATAAAATGGAAACTACTATATTATATGGGGATTATATAGGGATTATATAGGGGTTATATAGGGATAATTGCACCCATCATGTTTGAATATGTCTCAAACTGGGCCGCGGCCTATGGGGATCCTAGTGAGATCAGTGCCATTCTTGCCAGTGGGGGAACCGGGCTGAGGGGGATATACATGCTAAAACCTATGTAAGACTGGGTCTAGAGTCTAGGGCCGAGCATATTTGGGCTATGATCCTTTGACTGCGCAGCTCGCTGTTTAGGAGCTAGACTGTTCCAGCTTTTGCAGGGGGGTCCTTGGCAAGGTGGCCGCTCTTCCGAAGGTGTCTTCTGCAAGGGCTCTATCTTGTCGAGTTTGCTTGGCCATGTCACACACCGACGAGAGTACTCTTAAGGGAAAATGATGCCTCCTCGCGGTATGCTGCAAGCACCTGAGGTATTACGACCCCGCCGTGTATGGGGTCCCTTGCTCAAATCGCGGGTAGGACCCGCTCTTGAAAGTCGTTGAGAGGAGGGTGATTATGAGAAGCTTTACAGAACTGCCATAAGCCCCTATAGAGCAGGTATGATTGCAACTTTTGGGGTAGGCACCTACATATGCAAATTGCATTTATTGACAGTGGTAACGTCAAGTTTCTCAAGCTGAGAATGAGGATGAATGAGGGTACCATAGCCGCCCCCACCACTTGATCAGAGGCGGGGCTGAGGCCGCTTGATGATTTGTTCCTAGCCGGAAAATCTAGTAATTCTGCATAGACCGGATTGAGGCTTACAGTTAGAGTACCTTGGTCCAACTCGCAGAGGCGCTGCGGCTGCGGGATTATCCCTTCGTGCCCCTCGCTTCTGACCTTGGTTTAAAAGGGAACGAGTTCTTAGGCGGGTTTGCAAACGCTAGGGCAGGTTCCGGTGCACTAATTATATGTCCAAGTCATTCTTGTAACTTGCATGGGATCGAGGGCTGCTACATGCCAGAAGACGCGGAGTGCCTGCAGCAACTCACCACTCACCGGTCCATGAGCCACACACAGCCACGGCAGATGCTTTGTGAGGAATACCGGAGGATTCATAGGCCGCAGCTCTACTCTTCAGAGGCCGGCATGGGGAAACCTAGGTTGGAGTTTCCGCTTTCTTAAGACTTAAGACGTGCTCGGTGAGGATAGACGTTAGTGTCTTCAGCAGAAAGAGCTCAAGCTCTTGAAGGTTGAGTGTACGGCGCCACTGAGAATGGGGTACCTAGCATCATCCACAAAATTAGTGTTGCATTATTGCCGCTAAGCTTCGGACTCACATGTGAGGAGATATTTTCAGTGGACTTGCTCGAACTCACGGCATGGCTCTTGGGATCTGAAAGATCGGGATCGGGGCTGCACTTCTGACGGCAATAGAGGTATGGCAAAGACATGAAAAACTGCATGAGGTGAACCTTTCGTTGCGGAGGAAAAAGCTGCAGATGATCAAGGGTGTAGCAACTACGCTCAGGCCTCGGCGCTAACTTGAGTTAAGCACTTTGAGCTGCCTGATCGGGACCGCGGGCCGCGGCGTTTGCACGAAACCCTTGAGGAGATTAGTTAGTTTCTTGGCTAGCCCCTCCAATACTTCCCAATGCACTGGCCAGTGTTCACATCTGAGACATGATTCTGGCAAATTCCAAGACATCGCAGTCAACTAGCCATTAAGTGCAAGCGTTGCAGGCTTTGGTGGCACATGAGGCGCCTCAGCTGAGGACATGTCAAGTGTTGTTTGGCTGGGAAGGATACTGCTGGATCCTGCTAACAAGCGTCAGGAACATACAGGGAGTTGGGAGTGGATACTCGTCGCAGCTTTTCAGGTACCCGAATTAAGCTGTCATATGACATCTTCATCCACCACTGCTGCAAGGTGTGCAAGGGTTCGAGACCAGCCCAAGACAAGGTTGCGACAACATCCCCGAACTCAACCCTCACTGAATGCCTCAACCCCCAACTCCTCCAGTACAAATAACAGAGATGCGGAAGATTAAAAGCAAAGCCAAGAACAGAGCAACACGCATGATGATTGTACTGTCATCCACCAGAGAACCCTTGAACACTCGTCACCTGCTCGACCCCCTTGCTGTCCTTTCTTGTCTACCCCACCGCACTTTTCCTCCGCACCTCTGCTGCACGCATTTCACCCTTACGCTTCCAGTCCCATGGAGGGCACTTCATCGGGCAACCGGCGAAGCAGACGATCAGGCTCTGATGCAGCTAGCTGCAGGGCGGCATCCGAGCTAGCCATGCAAGCCTACAGGGGTACATCAGAACTTTCAATTCATTGGATCCGTACAGAATTCTAGGGGTTGGTGTGGTTATTGCGAGCCCTTAATGCAGGGATTTCATGAGTGACTCCCATATTCGAGAGGCTAAAGCCTAGGCGTGTCAGTACAGGGCTCACTAGGCTTTGTATGAAAATCGGAGTTGCTGACATTTGGCTCGTGCTGAGGGTGCCCAAGGGACGCGCTTCCACTGTGGACTCGAGGCTACTCGTAGCTTTTGTAGGCTTAGGTTATAGTCCCCTTTACGCAGATTGTGGCGGAAAAGGGGATCTTCTTGAGACTTTGGGTAATCCATATCCTAGCTACTGAAAGGGGAATATAAAGTTGAAACCGAAGAGCTTGGTGTTGGCTTGACCACCACATCTAGGGGGAGTAGACTGGCACATTGCCCTGGATGTCTACGGCTAATTCTGCAAGAGTTTGAGGGAAGACGCTGATGCGGCGAAACTGCGGTTTGAGTTCCGCATTATTCGTTGCAGAGGTCTGCCAGGGCAAGTGAACTGAAGGTTAAGCTACGGAGTAGAAGGGCGCAGCGTTTGTTGCATGGTTGCTGGCATGCCAAAGCTAGAATAGGCGTCTCGAGAGTCACTCTCCGAACATGCTAGCATCCCTATCTTCATTTGAGCTGGCTGTGCAGTAGGTCCCGGACAGGCCCAGGGTAACAGGCTGCTTGTCAAAACAATCAAACAGCATATGCAGGGCCTGCAGGGTGTAAAGGAGCGGGAAAATTCATGGTTGCCATAGGAGGGTAGCTGGATTTGCTGCTTGATTGATGAAGCCCATGAAACGCCGCTTGAGGTTCTGCTCGAGCATCCAGAGCTGGGACAGGCACTTCGTATTCATTTTGACGTAAACAGGGGTACGCTGAGGGTTCCTAAATTTTCTCGGGTCGTAAAGGTATTTGTCTTACGGACATTCGAGGACCAGATAGGGCTACCCTCGAGAAACTCCATCAGCGTTCCATGCTTGAAATTCAGAATAAGAGGCATTGCTCCGAATTACCACGCTTTGCGTGACTTCACAGGTGCCGCCAGGAATCCTGTCAGGACGTTGCGCACGGCATGATAGTGGGGTAGCACGGCGCCTGGACTCATCGGAGCTTTTATGTGGAAGCAGGTGGTAGCACCACAATGGGGCAGATGCAAGAAGGTCAACGGAGGAATTTTCTACAGGCAGGTCTAACTAGACAAAGAAGACTATGCGCCCGAAGCATCATGAGAACAAGTCTATATGTTGAATGTCTGCGTGAGAACCAGAGAATTGCGCGTGAAGATGCAAGTCTCATTCTAACTGCTGCGCGGCCCATCAAAACAATTAGATTTTGGGCTGACGAAATGCGCCACATATACATCTTGTATACATATACACAGACATTAGACATCTCAACATGTTGCTAGAATTTGCTGCCAGAAGCAGGCAGAATGCCCATGAAGTCCCCGAAGGTAGATGTTGCTGGACGAGTCTTCCTCACGCTGCACGGCCACAAGCTGTACCATTTGGAGCGGACTCTCTGCATCCCGGCAAAGGGAACGGCTTCAATAGAGGGTTTTTTTTCGTCCGATCTGCCATTACGCATGCAACAACTGCTTGAGAATGAATGTTTGGAAGCAGTTGGGCAAGTTGGGCGTGATAAGCATTTCTGAAGCCCACGCTGTGTATTCTTCACAGGGAGTTCCGAATTCCAGAATAGTCCCTGTACAATTGTATACCCATGAAATCCTACAAGCCCATGGGGCCCTACATCCTAACCACCTAAATCCTAATCCTTCAATGCCTTCAGCAGAAACAGCTTTTAAAACCAGAAAATTTTGATAACACCAATAACAATAGTAATAGTAATCATAGTCATAATGCCAATAGTAATAACAGTCAGTAGTGGTAATATTATAGTAGTATTGAATCCCTTCTCCCCAGGCAGTGACCGCTACTGGGCCCGGCGCGGGCGCCGCACAGCAGCCAGCTTGGCCTCGCACCGACGCAGCGTGGAGAGAAATGCGGGCAAAATGGTAGTCTAACCGAGGTAGTGTAACGCTGCCATGTAACTTAATGTAGTGTAATGTCAAGTAATGTAGTGTAATGTAATGTATAGTGAGATTCAAGTGTAAGAGCGACGGCAATAGTAAGAACGCAACTTGATTACACTACTCAAATTTGGGATTCAAGCTTGGGGGCTGAAGATTTGAGGACTTAGGGTTAGCGAGTTTTTCAAAACAGCCTGCGCAATTCTTAGGAGGGGCCCTCACAGCCATCCAATTTGGGGAGCCCCTTATTCCAAGCATCCCCCATCATTGAGTCCGACATGTTCCTCATGCCGATTTAAGAATCAGGGGCGCTTCATGGGGTTAACTTTGCGTCCATGTTCCTGTAGGTGTGTTCCTTGCCTTGAAAGCTGTACGGCTGAGAGCTTTTGGGAGTGCAGAGTTTAATAGACTTGCGTAGCCGGCATAGCCTCAGGTGTAGGAAAGGTAGTTTGGTTTTAGTTTTCGCGCTAGCAGATCAGACTCGGAGCGCAAGCATGAGGGTCTTATGGAGCATTTTTTGGAAGAATCTGGGAGGATGCTCCCAGACTAGGCAGCTTGGTTTTGTCAGGTGTCAAGAGTGGACGTCGACGTTGTGCATCGTTTCCGGGAGAAAAATATTCACAGGCACTGCAAAGGAGCCTGGTTAATTTCCGGACTTAATTATGCCGTCGCCCTACGTAGCATACTTCCCCAAACCCTCCCGGAAGATCCCTGTATGAGTACTTCGGAGTTGCCATCCAGGATTTTGAGCCAAGATCTCCAGCCATGGGCAAAGAGAACCCTTGGCTCCCGTGAACTTGAACCCCTGCAGCCTATTATGGTTGATGAGCCTTGTGGTTCCCTGGGCCTCCACTGCTGGACTCGGGAATGGGGATGACGAATGAAGTGTCTAGGTACCACGACAACAAGATATTTATCAGCGGAGTTGTCAAAAAGTGAACAAAGGCTTCAACAACCTCAGCCCACCGCGCGTTCGGCGGTCGCCACCGATGGAGCCTCCGGCTGGGCTGTGCACATGTCAAGTTCTGCGTTCAGATATGTACTCCTGAATTTCCCCGCTGTTGAGTTACAAAGCTTTGTGCCTTTGCACTTGCAAGTAGAGTGTTTCTCGACCTTTTCTTTGTTTCATGGCCTGGTTATTCGTGAGTGCGCGCTATACTTCACGCCTGGGGCCTTACGCTGGTGAATTGAAAAACTGCGTCATGACAGAGCGTCCGGTGGGACATCATAGGTCCCCAGACAGGCAGTGCTAGATGTCCAGTAGCAGCTTGTCAGCCTGCAGACATCATGCTATAAGTAGCGTACAGCTGGGATAGTCATAGGTTCTTCGAGGCACATGCATTGCTAGCACTACCACGGTCCCTGCAGCCAAGAAGCAGTAGTGCATCACTGTACGGGCTTCAATGAGGGCCGATCGCTTTCTGCCACTGCAGTCCGAAGCGCACATGATTTCCACTGGTGCAGGTGGTGCTGCACTTCAACGGCTGCCTGAACAGCAGGGAGGGCCAGGTTGTTTCGCAGGTTTGGTTCACATCCGGTGGGTTGGCTGTGCATGGCGTCCTGCCTACCCGTGCCCAAAGCGCATTGTAAACATGGTGCTGTTTGGGTTAAGCATTCTTAGCCTTGCCATCTGCAGTAGATGACATGGATGTCTAGGAAATGTCTAGGAATAGCCGTGTGGCAAGCAGTCTCCTCTTCGCAAAAAGAAGCTCGTCCTGCGAAATACCGAGCTGAGGAAATGGTAAGCGCTTACTTCGCGGATGCTGCCCAACAGCAAATTTGAAGGGCGTCATTCTGACATTGGAGGCTTTATATCACAAGATTGATGCCAGAATGTAACCTCGAAATATGCATTTCAGATTCGGACGTTTCCAGTCTGAGCATGGCTGGCACATATCTAAGTGTGATGCTGCATTTTGTGAACATAAATTGGGCTCCGCAAGTTGTTAATCAAGCTTGGTGTCATATGGGGGAAGTTTTATGTTAAAGCTGCGCATAACAACAGCCACGGCTCAAAGGCGATAAGGGCATCAGAAAGATAAGGAATTTCATGATGTATCGTAAGCCAAATGCAGTCGGGCTCTGCCCCCAGGTTTCGCCGCGTTTCGCAAGCGCCTGCTGGTGAACGGGCCTCGCATCCTGGTCGGCTACAGTCATGAGGTTTCTACCGCTAAACAGCTGTAGCCCTTTGCAGAGGGGACCTTGATTGCAGGGGGCAAGGCAGGGGTCCCCGCTTCATCATATATGCAGTGGACAAACCGTCGCAGTAGATACGCAGGATGTACTACGTCATCGGTTCCGTATTGTCCCGTCGTGTATTTGCAGTTGATGCCTCATTCTAGTTGACCGGTGGAGGGGGGCTAGGTGTTGATGCTAGATGACAAGCCCTGTTCATATTCTTTGCCATCTGATCTGCTAGCCACACAACCTTCAAAGCACGCAAACGCCTTAGCAAATTGGATCCTGAGCTAGTAGGTTCAGAACTTACTGCTACGAGGTGAGCCTGTAGCAGCCGAATAGATGTTGCAGCTGGTGCCTAAGAGGTCTGATATTAAGTTGTACATTGGTCTGGGCTCCCTTCTTGGCGGCGTAGATTTAGTGTTTGACAATTGTTGGAAGGGGGGTGCTGGTTCACAGGGCCTTGTCGTTGGAAAAGGTATGCCGGAAGATTGCTTACAGTTTACAGAGCTTCTAGGTGTTAGTGGCGCAGTTGGAGACAACTTGTCACAGTTTGCATTTAAGGCAGGCCATATCCCAAACCAAACTCACCCCTCATGACAGATGTGCACGCTGTAGTCCACCTTTCCTTTGCTGCGCCGTGCTCTTCAGTGCTAAGCTACTGGTCTCATGTCCCTCCACCTGCATCTGCGCTCACCAAATCAATTTGTCTCCGAGGTGCTTCGTGCCTTGCATGAATTTAGCAACGTGCTCATTTTCCTTGTCCCATGTTATGTCACGACTGCAAGGCTTCAATTGCATTCTTTAAATCAGATGGGATGTGTGCAAGCTTCAGCTTCTAGCTTGGCTGCCCGCTTGCATAAGGCCCTGGGAACCCTGCATCAGGTCACGGTCAACACTCTGCCTTGGAACTAGACTCCTGAGGCTCCTCGCTTGTTTGCCGCAGCTGCACTGATTGGTTTGACTGCTAGTTCTCATATTTTGAAGCTTCTGGCCTCCAGCCCTTCAAGAATCCATATAGCCCAACATAACATCTTCCACAAGGCTGCACTCAATTCCTACAGCACTGAGGTGCACCTTCTACGACCAAGATGCGCGCACATGGTATCGCTTCGGTTGAAAACAAAGTAGATCTCCTGCTGGCCTATCCTCCTGCGTTTTTCGCGCTATTTTCAACCTGTTTGGCTTTTTGCTTCCGCAGCCCTTCCAGCTTCTATCAGGTCCACCTGCTTTTATGCTTGTGAGCAGGCGTCGCTATACCATGCCTGATCCAGCACACAAACAATTGCAAACGAATTAGCATAGGCCGAATTGCAAGAAGAGTCTGAGCCACATCTCGCAGATGGCAGGGTGGTCAGACCCGAGGGATGGAAAAGCAAGATTTCAGGATTTAGGGTCATGAGGCTTGGGCACTATAGGCCAGACCAGCATAGGGTGATGCTTGTCAGCAGCGGCTTTTCATGAACGTGGATGTTTGCAGTCAACTTGACTCTCTGGGGAGGTGCCAGGTTCCCACAGAGCTCAGCAACCGCAAAGAATGTCCGCCAGACGAGTGTCTAGTTCGCCCTTTCATTCTGAAGCAATGTGAAGGCCAAGTAACATTCATGATCACACGCGGCTTGCGATTTTGCATCGCGGCATTCAGGACCATGGTTTTGGCAACCAACATCAATTTAAGAGAAGGGGGCGGTCCTAAATTAGATTCTGACATGCAAATTTTCTGAAGGCCTACTTCTCGCCTTTTTCGCAGCCATTTGGCCCACAGTACGTGCTCCTGGCCCCCATAAAGGGCAGGCGAGCTTGTGCATGCGTGGATACCTTACACGAATCTGTTGCGCAATCATGCTTTGACGTCTGATTCTTAATCCCGTCGGGCGCGAGATGGCGATGCCGACACCACAAACCAGATATAAGAGAGCCTAGATCTGCTTCAGGCACCACCTGGGACCCCAACAATTAAGGATTCCGCGCCAAACAGGTTGTAGCTGGTTTTGATGCTGTGGATGTGGAACTGGGTTTGAACAATATGCATGTGTGAGAAGGTTCAAACTCAACTGACAAGTCGTGTAGAAAGCCTTGACTACGGCTTACTGGGACCAATGAAGGACCTTACATCTCCCATGCATGTGGATTTACAGGCATGCTAGGCAATGACTTTGTGGAAGCTGTGAAGTCAGAAGTGGCACCCAGCGCCTCAAAACCTCTTCCCACCTTGCCTGACAGTCCACTTTGAGATTCACCCCAGACACAACGTTGTGGTCCTCCTCAAGTGTAGAGACTGAAGAATGGTAAAGCCCTTCAACCATGTCCCTCCGTTTTGTTTACGCGAGAGAACAAGAGTTCATGTCCTAAGCGTTTGCCCCGCGAGGCCATGGCTGGCACGGAAGGCCCACACATGGATTTGCCATTAGGTAGGTGTTCTTGCGAATTATGTGCGGGCAAGCAAGTTCAGAGATTGAGATTTGGTTGGGCCTTTGTCTAAAGCCCCATGCCTTTTAGCAGCTGTAGCGGGTTTGCAGTTGCTTGAAGGCATGCATAGGCGCAAAAGCAAATTCGGGTTCTTGTGCTTTGCCAGTCCACAGAATTCCCGCTCCCCGAGCCCCCTTGACTACACATTCCAGCGGCGTGGAAACCAGACTCTCCGCAACGCGATCCCCTTGTCATCCCTGCATACAAAAGATGCAGCAGACTTGGAAGCCTTATCCTACTTCTTGCATCTCTGGCAAACATGTGCGTTTATGCTGCTTGTAAAAACTTGTCTCATTACCTACTCTCTGTGTCATCGCACCCCGGGTCCCTGGAGGATGCGCAGACAGCGGTGAAAGGCGCATGGAAGACAGCGCTGAAAGGCGCCCCGAAGACATCGGTGAAAGGCGCATGGACGAGGCGACTGTGCCCAAAGCCTCCAGGGGTTGCCCATATGTCTGAGGTGGAAACCGGCCTGGATGTACGGAAAGTGTAAGTTGGGCAGTACCTTCAGACGGGGCAGCAAAGCTCCCACAAGACGGTCAGATTACTTTCTCACAATGGACCCCCCTACCGCTCATTAGCAGCTATATATTGGGAATTTCTTGAAGGGGCCTCTAGCCTGGGACATTTAGCCCACTTCTAGCAACCTGAGCCAGGGGTCCAATTCCCTTTGCTCCTGAATCCTGTTGCTGACAGCGCCCGGTATAGCTTGCAACTTCCACTACTAGCAGCAGCAGTCGGTGGCGGCGGCAGCACCAGCAGCACCAGCATCGACACGCAACCAGCATCAGCTGGTGGATACCTCTGACAAAATTATGCTATTGAAAGCTTGACCCTTCATATTCTCTGAATACAAGCGTCCCGTGTGCATCAACGTGCTGCCAACTCACCGACCTCATTAATGTGCTCGTGCTACTCTTAGACAATCATTACATCGCTCCTGAGTATTGCCGAGATTTAAGATGGAGCAGTACCTTCATGCTAAGGGTGGCATCTTTTACACGACCTGGAGATTATGACAAAAATTCTTCAACAAGCATTCCAACCTTTCTAGAAGACTTGAGAAGCTGCAGGAGCAGTGGCAGTCAGGCGTATCCCTCGCATCAGCAGACGATGATAGCAAAAAGGCGCCGGTGGGCAGCGCTACAGCGTTCACCTAGATTGTACAGGAAGTATGCGTGGACGTTGTATGGTTTAGAGGCCATGGGCCGAAGGCATGCTGGAAAACTAAGGACCCCTGCTTTTGTAGATTGCAATGCGCATCACCCTTCGCAGCAGTTGTGAGCCCACTATATCTTGGTAGTTGCTGCCGCTTAGAGATCCTAAGTAGTGCTGGGGTTCCTCCATCCACCGCAGTATTGCTCGCGATGAGTCAGTGATTGATACCTGGGCAGATTCAATTCAAGTGGCTTCAGGCTGCATTGCATGTGGGTTGCATAGGCGAGTAATCCATAAAGAATGTTTAGGTTTCAGACTCATGTCATGCGTGTAGATTGTTATTGATGAGGCTTTGTTTTTTTGATGCAGGTCCCTTCCTTTCCATTTCCTGACAACGGCAGCCCTCAGCTGACTACGGGCATTTTTTGTCTATCCTTACCTATTTGCATCTATTTGCAAGCCAGGCAAGCGTTTAAATGTGCACGCCATGCTAGGTAGCATGTTCCTTTGGGTCTGCGAGGCGAGTGCCACAGTTCCATAAAGTCATTTTTTGCTCTGAATGTCTGAAGTTCCGCTGTGTGACTGAGTTTAGTCTGCGTTTCATGTGCAAAGTATGTGGCGAACCTTTGTCCTTGGGGCGATGGTTGGCTTCACATTGAAGAGTGCAGAAAAAGGGGTTGTGAGGACCCTGAATTATGCTTGGAGACTTTTGCTCAGGGTCGAAAAGCCAAGCGACCTTCCAAGAGTGGCAGAAGCCCAAGCAGCTGGGCAGATGATGAGTAATGAGTAACATAGAGGCTTGAGAATGGCTTCTTCATCCTTGGTATTAGATGATCACATGTACCAGGTTTTGTCAGCGTTGCTTAGGGGTCAGGACTCTTCAGTTGCAGTTGTTGCAATAACCCCTTCGCTCATGGGTAGAAAGTATGCGCAGTCGGTCAGTCTACAGGTTGTACTCTGGCCTTCAAATGATTCGGCTTGCCGGTGTGCTCACAAGGCAGAGTTGTGCTGAGCACGAAATATTCATGATGGGTGCTGCGGCTCTGTCCTGCTTGCTCATCCTCAGAGCTCCTGCGTTCGTGATGGAACCCTTAGGCTAGGCCCGCGTCACAGTAGGTGAACTCACTCTTGAGCTGAGGAGGTTTCATGCCTCCAGAGGACACGTTTCGGATTCAGGGCCTGCCTTGCTAACAACTGCGAACAACACCTTGGGCGTCCTCAGAAAGTATGAGTCATTTCTGCATGTCCTCAGGACCAGGCCACTCAGGCTAAACAGGGGGCTGAGGACGTTAATTCTGAGTGTCCCCGCCGCTCGCTTACCTAGGAGCCTTCAGTCCGTTGCAGCACGAGGCGGCCAGACTGGATAGATGACTTACTGGGTTCGAAGCGTTTTGTCTTGTGTTTCCTGCTCCGGGCCATCCTATGCCGGTATCCAGGGCAGAGGTATGTCGATTTGTGGGTGTGGCATGAAGAAGCCGGATTACAAAAGGAATCCAAAGATTTTTCATGACGGTAAACTGCTTTGTTTGGCAACTCTAGCTTTCCAGGTATTCCTTGAGCCCTCTAGTTCCAAGAACCGTTTCCACTGCGTTCATGATGCAGGCACCTGTCAAACTCATTTGGTAATCTGAGAATCTCCTGGCATTACTTGATCATTCCCTCCTGCTCAAGCTCGGCCTTCACCTTGAATCTATGGGAGTCCACACATGGTCTGACGGGGGAGGGGAGGCTCAAAATCGTTAAGTGTAAGCAATCCGAGTTGCTGCCGGAAGGTTTCTGGAAAGATACGACAGCTCGGCGACGGTGCCTCCGGCGCGCTTATCGCATGTAAGTAGGGGTCTTTGCCGGCATGACTTCTAACTACAAGACGTCTTGAGCTTATGATTTAGGTCGATGTTGTTCTTTGCTATCATGACTGCATTCCGCTCTTCCCCTGATCAGGGTTAAATTCAGGGTTTAGAGCAGCGCACCTGCTGCCGTCATAGCCCCTGGCAGGGATCTGTGCGTCATTACTCTCTAGCACAGTGACAGTGTTTGCCAGAGGCTTCTGGGGCACTGATAAAGCGGTGCATCTGGCAGTGAAGAATCCCTCCCATTCCCAGAAACAAGCATCATTTCATTGGCGGTCTGTTGGCATACAGGATCACCCGGCATGCAGGGACATTCAGGCCGTCTATCTATTGTACACATAGCCTTGTTTGCAAAGTGTCCGGGCCCAAAATGAAACCCGGCAGATGCAGTTCTTATGCCAAGAAAGCAAGAGCTGGACAGCTCCTGCAGCCTTCCGCTCAGGGTATTTTCTCCGCACATTGGGTTTCGATAACTTCTAGTGCAAAGCCAGGCTTCAAAAGCGCACCTGAACATATGGTACTACACACTGTGCTATGTCCTCAGGGCCTGCTAGTCTATAATTTGCGTTCTTCACCTCTTAGCATGGACTCTTGTTAAACCACATGTTCCCAAAAAGCAGAAGACATGTACTGTTGCAGGAACTCGGAGTCCCGAGGTTGAGGCGCGCCGGAGCAAGCTTTGTAGGTCCGATGCAGATCCTGCCGGTGGTTGTTGAAACTACTATACACCTAGGGTTTAGGGTTTAGGACCAGTGGGGTTATATTGGGATAATGGAAAAGAAAATGGAAACTATTATAATTGGGTTATTTAGGGTTTGGAGTTATCTCAGTGTAGATTTCATCAGCTAATACTACCCCATGCCAACTATCTGCGGCAGGCTCTCCTCAGGTCCTTAATGGGCATGTTCGTGTTATGCATTTGGTACTAGGGACGCCTTTACGCGGTTCAGGGGTCAGCACTTTGTTTGCTAAGGCAGAACTAGGCTGACATGCGGTCGGCATGGCAGAGCCCCCACAATGGCCTTGGCTGACATTTACCCCAAAAAAGCCTGTGAGATTTGAGTTTCTGATTTTGAGTCACTTAAAAAGATTGGAAGTGCTAAAGTCAGCACGTCCACCCTATGGCCTTAATCAAAGGGCACGAGCAGTTCTTAGTTCTTAGTAATGCTACGTCTCCTGTGTCAGTCACAACCACCTTCGCCCCAAACCCGAACACATGCTTCCAAGAACTTGCAAACACCAGCATGAGCGTTAGAGCCCTCCTGAAGCAATTGGTTTGGACAATTAGGTCATTCAGGAATAGCAGTGGCAAAGTAACTTTGATGGAGGCAATGCTTAGGTTCATGGTCATGTTTACCTTTACCCACTTGCCAACAGCTGGTAACCACAGCCTGCCTGCTGGAAGGCGGACACGACAGGAACCGGCAAGCCACGAAGCTCGGCAACTATTTCCGTTCTGGTTCACGTGCAATCTGTGGCTGGCAACTGTAATGCCTGCATGGGCAGACACGTATCGCCTGCACGTTCTGCACACGGACCTCATAATTACAGAGCATTTGCTCGAATTATCATCCCCATCCATGATGGCCATTATCCTTAAGGACCCCCCACCATGCTACCACACTGCGTCCTCCGTGAAAAACTCTACAATGCTGGCAGCCTGACACCGGGTGAACAGGCAACCGTGGCTCGCAGAACATGCGCATCGGCGGGGACTACATACGCATGCAAGGCAGGGAAGCTAAAGGTTTTATCAAACTCATGGGCTCTCCTTGGTCGAGGGCTATATAACATCGCCAAGACTTCAAGGGTTGCTCAAGCTCGTGCGTCTTCTTTTGCGCGATGAAGGAGGAATAGGAAACGTAGCGTTTTGAGGGCCAACGAGGAGACCATCAATGTCCGCATGGGAGTGTAATCAGAACACCTTGGTGCAATCTTTACCGGGGGAGCCGTGTAGTGCACCATGGAATCTCTACCCGGCTCTACCCGGCAAAGCCACAGGACCCCTGCCAGTATCCCTCTTTTCCGACGTGCGTTCATTTCTCGCTGCTTGTTTCTCTCCTTCGACTCCTTGGGGTTTCCCATATGCCAGCTATTTACCTTTCCAATTCCGCTGCTCTACTTGGTGAAGAGGAGAGAGGTGGTTCAGGGCGTAGAGTTTGAGATCAACTCTGAACCCCTCATGCAAGGGATTGCTTCTGCAGCTGGCAGAGCAAAAGCATGAAGCTTCTAGTTCTACGGCCGGTGGCTAGGACTTCACTGAAGATGCTGGCACGCTCGTAGACAAATATCAAAACAGGGGCTGTTATGGTGCAGCCTGAAAGTGTCAAGAACTTAGATTCAAAGGCGCGCAAGCGGGATCATGATTGCGATGGGAAGCATTCCAGGTGCCAATTCTAGATCCGAGATGACCGGTTGAGGTTGGATGTTTGAAGCCAGGGGCAACGCTTCATGCAAACACATCAAAGAATTAGAGTGCTTGTAGTGGTGTGAGCTATACTTGCAAGCGGTTCCTCAATAGTTAGCAGCAGTAAGTTCATACACCGAATACAGTTTGCAGTATAAGACTGATGCCTGAGAGGAATTCAGGAGAGGTATGGTAGTATCAATGATAAAAATGAAAAATTGTGTTGGCGGCATTGCTTTTCCCGTTAGTGCCTCAGAGAGAAGCATTAGCAATGAAAGCCATGATAGTAATAGATGGTAATGGTACTGCGGCGCTCCGGCCCCCAAACAAGATCCAGAGATACACTGACCCTCCTCAACCTTCCAGCTAGGTTTGGGTAAAGGAATCATTCCGGGAAAATGACCTCTGAGTGCTTAACATATTTCATAAGGAAAGACCATGTGTTGGGCCACCGGCTGTTCCCAGTCACTTTCGCACATGCGTAAACACAAGTATGCCAGGAAGTCGAGGCACTAGCCCGACCCAGGTTCATACTCACAGCAAGGACTTTGCTCGCACTCACCCTCAAATGCAGAAAGCGATGACCATCGCCATGTCTACAGTAGTGCTCCGAGGCGAGGCTTACAGACAGCTCGAGTGCATGTCCACGCAACACGATGGACAAGAAAGACCATGCCCATGTGCACCATCGTTCCACCTGTGTAGCAAATCAATATGTGAGAGTATGCTCGAGGTTGGGGTCACGTAAACCTTTGGCCTAGGCCAAGACATGCTTCGTGCAGTGAAAATCAGCTCCTTTCAAAATCCAGGCCGCGAAGCAAGCAAGGAGTCGACAGCAGCGGCGAGACCCACATGCTGGCGCAAGCAGCTTTACTGCAAAGGGTTGTCGAGAATTCCTGAAGCCTGGTCAATGTTGTAGTTGAAGCTGTTGTTGGGCGCTTGCTGCCACATGCCCAGAAAAGGGAAGTTTGTCATGGCACAAGACGGCGGCGATCAGGTGATGCATCTGACTCAGCATACGTTCCGTGCCTTTGTAAGGACTCGCAAAACGGCAGCCTGGCTGGTGAAGAACCATTATGTGGCGAACATGTCGGCGATCGTCGTTCTGCACCTTGACTATTAGAGCTATAGATTTCAGCATGTCTACAAGATGTCACGACACGAAAAGTGCCCAGCATACAACGCTAATTTTCACAGATCATTACTCCAACAAAGACGAACCTCTCCAATCCTGCAGTTCCTTGTCTACTCGGGAGTATGCTGTGACATTGCGTGCTCTGCTTCTGAAGAGGCAAGGCTTTGGATTCGCTGATGGATGCTTCCAGCGCTTATGGAATGCAAAGTCCACTCCAAATACTTTTATACTCGTGCATGAATAATCGTGCGTGAATTCAGCCTTGATGTTAATCACGCTGCCAATCCCCGGCGGGCAATGCAAAGCCCTTGCGGAAATTCCACAAGATCTGCATCTTATGTCCCTTGCGAAAGCTCTAGGAACGCTTCATGTTGGATGCATGTTTTGGCCGTCGTTTTTGCCTACTAGCCCTTCTGCAGGTTTGACGCATATCTCGCCTGCATGGACATTGAATCTGGGCCTGCATGTTGGAGGAGACCCTTTGTCAGGATGCCTCCAACACGAGGGAGGACTAAGGGTTTGTGGGGCCTTCCAAAATTCAAGGCTTGTCTACTAAAGGTCTTGGATCACGGCCAATGGCTCTCGAAGCCTGGGCTATCAGGCCAACCTCAGACGAACGTGCAGCTCCAGCAGCCGCCATCGTGCGTTCGCCTCATGTCTTGCAGTTTTGTGCAATGTTCGGCTCAGGATTACCGCGCGGCGGACGAAGAAACTCCCACGGTTTTTGTGCGGCTGTCAGACCTTTGCCTCATAGTGCTACTTGGCATGCAGAAAATTGCATTTTAGCGGTAATAGGCTTCAAATCGTACAGAGACCGTGGTCAGAGATGTTTGCAAATGCTCAAGTACGATCAGTTTCTCCTGCTCTGCCTGTACAGTCCTAACACAGGTACACAGCAGAACTCTTCCTCTTCCTGGCCGTGCACGGCCTATCCATCATCCGGAAGCTTTGGCGCGACGCCTTCTTCATGCTGCTTAGCTGGTGGCAACCATTTTTCATTTTCCTCAGTGCTTTGGGCTACTTGAGCCATTCCTGCTGTCCACGTGCTTGCGCAAAAACAGGTTCACCATGCTACCCAAGTACCTAAGCTGTATCCAGAAGGCCACCTGAAAGCTCCTTTGATGCTTTTACCCACATCCTTGGCGTGTGTCTGCTGGACAGTGACCTCCCCTGCCCGCCAGCGGAGGCACAAAGTGAATCAGCTGTAAGCAGGCAGGAGGCGCTAGATTTTACAAGTCCAAGCTCTGGCATGCGGCAGGTACAGGTGGGCATTGAATAGAACATGAAATACCAGGTCCTTCCAACTCACATGTCGAAGCAGGAATGTTGAAAAGCACCATTCTAGTATGGGCCAAGTTTAGAGAAAAGAACCAAAAAGATAGAGCAACAGAGCTGACGGCCCAGGATCGATGTCGGGGTTTTGCTGTGTGGTTATGAGCCTTGGCTTTCAGCACGTGGATGTTCCTTCCTGGTCCTGCTACTACCCAAAGTCTACGAAGGCACACACTTTCGACGAATACTGAACTCTGCTTTAGACCGTGTGGGGCGGACCAGGAATTCCCAGCAACAGAAACTTTGACTGCATGGGCAAAACACGCGCACTCTAGGAAAGCGTTTTTGAGGCCATGGTAGTCCTTGACTACGTCGACTCTCCTTTGCATATCTTGTTTGGGGACCCCACAGACACACTCAACGGCAACATCTATGGGGAACGATGAGGTTTCCATCACGTTCTGAACACAGGCAGTGCATTTCAGGAGAACCTGAAGCATTAGTTCCGGTTCTAGGGCCACAGCATCACCATTCAGCAGCACACAGAGCTGTAAGACTCACAAGTCATCTTTCAGACTCTGGGACAGCTTAGATGGAGCTTGCTCTCAGCCTCTCCGGGTCTGGCGACTTCTTCGGAAGAGTTGGACTGCCGCTGGGCATGCGAACAATGAGGACACAACTATTTGATGATGTTGTAGCTGCTGACATACTGGTTAGCGTGACCCGCTTGCGGCATAATGCAGGCATGCTGATAGTGAAATTCCGAGCATTCTTAGCACCTGAAAAACTCTTGGCCCACTTGGCCTTCCTGCTTCAAGCCTGAGCTGGACATCCGAAACTTTCTGGAACTAGGGTTGCTTTGGAGGCTTCGCTTGCTTCGCGTCGCCCGCGTCCTCCGTGGCCTAGCTTGCAAGAGCTAGAATGCACATCACCTTTTCCGCTCACTTAGTTCAGTTTCTCGTTCAGGGGTTGATGAAAGTGGAGAAATTTGATAAGCTTCAGTGCAGGCCTCGCATATTTCATCAAATGCCTGGCCTGGTCTGCTGGATCTTTTCCCAGACAGCTGCAGGGTAATCTAGTACTTGTAGAGCCTTGGGGTTATGACTAGTTGCAATGAATGGCTCTACTGCTGCCTCAGCCAGCACAATGCAAGCCTTCGCCAGCGCGTCGTTTGTTCGCCTCAAGAATCTTTCAACACTGATGTTGAGGGAATTCCGAAGTTTTGAGTTTGGGCAGGGAGGCCAGAGGTGCTGCATTGGAAATCTCCAACCAACAGTATGACAAAGAGCTACGCAGGCTTGACCAGATTGCTGCGGAAAAGCAGCTCGTTGAAAGAGTCCCTTGGTTGCACACCCGATGAGTGCAGCAGTGTGGGCATTTGTCAAGCATCAAGGTATGCCAGTGTCTGCTTTACATTGTGGCTAATTGCAGGGCCAGCCTGTGGGAAGAGTAGCGTTGAACCAGGAGCTAGCAGCATCGCTCCCGTTCTTTGCCCGGACGCAACTTGCACAACCCTTTCACCTATACCGCCTATACCCTGAACTTTTGGTAAAGTCTGTGTATACCACATGTTAACGATTTCCCCGCACTGCAATTGTATGATGAAGCTGCCAAGCCGTCGAAGATCTATCTTACCCACCACGGTTACGTCTTCAGTGTGGCGGCTACAGCCTGCACCACAACCTGCGTGGAAGTTCACAGGGCCAAGCTTCGTAGAATTCTCAGATGGAGTCAGCGTAAAGTGGCTCAGAAACCTGTCCAGTTCATCTTGCAGCTGGGTAGCCGTGGATTGGGTCGTCCTTTCCCAATGATACGAGCTCAGGGGGAACTGCCCAGCTACCATCCCCCCCATGCTTGGTTCACAGACTAGGGTCAACATTATAAACATCACAAGATGGGTCAGCTACCTTCTGATGTGACACCTTCTGACAGTTGGTTCAGCGTTCATATTGCAAAGACAACAAATCTCAACGCCGGGTCCATACAGCTGTTGCGTTCAACGCTAGGGGCAGAAAAAGGTGGTGGGCGTCCCAAAATCTCTGAAGAACTGATTCCGGATAACCTGGGAAGAGCTCGACATCAAAGGCTGCGCCGACTTCTCACGATGATGGCCACATGCATGAAGGCCCTGGGCTGGTCTTTCCTGATCTGCTTCGGGGTCATGCGGCCAGGCTGCAGCTTACATTGTGTGTGATGGTCGCAGCAGTATGATGAGCTGTTGCTCATTATAAGAGTGCACCGGGAACGTTAAACTGCCAGTGCGACACCTCCAGCGTAGGAAGTGAGGATGGATGGAGTCACTGCTTGGCTAGGGCTTCCTCAGAAAGAGACGTCCCTCTTGGCCGCCGAGCGATGATGAGCACGAATGGGGTTCTCCATGGCCATGAGGAACATTGATTTGAAATTCCTGGGGTTTGCGCAAAGTTCGAAGGCGGGCTTTCTGGACGCACCACCTGCATCACTGTGATTATGAGCGCTGCGATCTGCTGCCCTTGTGTGTAATTTTCAGTTGTCATTGTAGTGGCTGCCTGATTTGGTAAAGTTTCTCATCTACTAATGCTTTCCTGCCTCTGGAACCCAAGAACAGGCCACAAACACCAAGATGCCCAGGACTTTCTGGGCCATGCTTATGGTGGAGATCGTGCATCCGCTACTTGTCTTGCAGTGCAGTGGACAGCGAGCCATTCCTAGGGTGAGAGTATATTGTACTTCAACAGAGTAGGAACCCTGGATGATGTATCTGGGAAATCCCTGAAGAGAAGGCCTTGGCTTGCGTGGCAGCTGCCGTCAGGATCGTCAAGGAGAAGGGAAGCATGTACTTCGCAGACTGCGCGGACTGCTCGCGGGCCACAAGCTCCGCCTCTTGCCAAATAAGAAGCATTCGCTGGAGCAGTAGATGCAAAATTACCTCAGATTATCAGCTGTGACTACAGCGGTTGCCTGGTGGGTGGCTCACAATCCGAAGTGCTTCCGATCACAGCGATGCGAACGAATCCATGTGGCTGTGTGAATGCCATTTCGCCATTTCGACTGATCCGCAACTGCCCAGCTGAGGTCATGGACGCCAACCTGCTCCTGTTTAAGCCGCTTGGCTTGCTGTGAAACTCTAGTCTAGTCGAAAAATGCTTCAAAGCGCACAGCGGAAAGGTAACACGTTGTTATGACTTCAGGGTCTTCTCCCCTCAGTCAACCGCAGGCCCTAGGCCATTTAGGAGGCAACAACGAGTTCCAAAGCATCCTGGGTCCTAGCCATGCTGAGGACCACAGATTATTTACAAGGGCGATGTCGGACCTTGCAAGGGTCTATGTAAGAACCTGGGTGAGCTGTCGCATGTCCACGCGCGCAAGCGATAACGTAAGTAGCACGCGTCACGCTTCTCCGGCATGCTTGCAAGATGCCATCTGGGCCCACAAACAACTACCCAGACCTCAGTTGTAGCAGGGTTGGCCAGGCAATGCATCCCTCCCCCAGTGGCCCAGACCCCAGCGCCGCCCTGCGCTTCACAGCCAGGCATGTGCAAAGGTAGCAGCTCACAGCATGCAGGCCGATACTGCCAGTCTAGCTATCTCCATAGTTGTGACAGGATGAGGAGCCCGGCAAATTCAAGCTGTCAAATCACATGTCAATGGTGAAAAGCGTGGCCAATGCATATTCGTTTTACTCGCTTGGCTGTAATTCAGAGCAGAGCCAAACTGCTTGCCGCAGCATGCACAGCAATGCAGCGTGGATCCCTGCATAGACTTGCACGGACATGAATGACAACTGAGACAAGCACGTGACATCACATACTAGCATGTACTAGCATTTTTTTTGAGACTAAGGACTGTGATTGCTGGTGACAGCTGGGGTCAAATCGCAGTCCCGGTGATTCAGGACAAGAGTTTTCGAAAGATTGTCGCCCCATGTGCTGGAAGCTTTGGGTTCAGATCTGTTTGCGTTGTCAGCCGTGGAATTGCAGGCTCTGTTTCAAGATGCCTTGCGTAATTGCATTCTAAGAAACCTAAGAAACCTCCATCATCAACCGGAACCAACATCATGTTGTACGCACTTTGGTTGTGTCACTGTAGGGAGAGGTACTTGGAAGCGGTTGAGAAAGGCGGCTGTGGGAGTACAAAGTCAAGTTCTGAGTATGCGGCATGTTGCTAGCCCACAGATCTCTTTGGTTCCACTGTCTCCACACTTTGTGACGTCTCAGAGCTTGTGACACTTGATCGCATTCCATGCCCCCATCTCTGTAGGAAAACCCCGAAGCCGCTATCATATTTGTGGGGTCTCAGCTGACGCTGGTTTTTGGCGCCGGGCACCCCAGAATTCAAGCCAGCACTGTGATGGGACCAGGCGTGACAGAGGGATGTTAGACGCTTTTTAGACATGATGGCAAGGCATACTTCACTTTGTAAGGTGTTCTCCAGCCCAATCATCGAGTTTGGTTTCGAGGGTCGCCAAGGCAACACGATTCGGAGCCAGGTGTTGTTTGAAGAGATGCCAACATTATTTACTGCTTGCAGCTCCTACGAGAGGACTTGAAGTGTTGAGATCCCCCTTGGCCAGATAGGAATGAGAGCTTGAAGAAGCGCGATGCATCGTATCAAGGGCCTTGTCCAAGGTCCAGTGAAGATTTATGATACTATTGTGCACAGATACCTTTAACAAAGTAGACGCCGAATTAGAGCGTCTCGTTTGTATGCCAGATAGGCGGGACCTTTTCTAGAGGCTTAATCTAAGCCTCCTTGAGAATGTTAAGGGCCTAGTTTGCCGTGATTTCCTGATCTGGCGCATTTCTGAAAATGTGTAGCCCAGGATTTTAAAGGCCCAGCATCCTTCCACTTTCGTACAGCAGGCAGGGATCTTGTACTGCGGCTCTGGTAAGTGCCTTTGGATTCTGTACAAGTATTCCACGAATCTACACAGCTGTCCTTTGTGAGGGGCACTAGTCAACAGTGTTATTTGTAAATACTTTCCAATAACTCTACTGTGGCGTCAGCTATTTGCAAGGTCTTCTACCAGGAATGCTGTAAGTTAGGAGCGACTCCAGGTTTTGGAGTAGTTCTTCTGATGAGCTGACCTGGATGTTGTCTGACTCCATTTGCGGTTTTCTCAGAACTCCAGAAAGGAGGCACCCAATCTTGTAGAGTACTGAAGTTCAATCTGCACCTGGTCATCCATGACACCATGCGCAATGGTTTTTTGGATCCCCTTGTTTTACCTCGTGGTTGGACCTTCCTGCCAGTTCCGATTTGCTAGCAGAAAGTTGACCCACAGATCTCCAAGCCTTCCACGAAGGTTCTGCAATTGATTGTGGCGGTGGCCTTGACCTCAGATTCGGGCAAATGTTTGCGCACAGCCCTAGAGTGCTGTAGAAAGCTGCAAGACAAGCATGCATGAGATGAAACGAGCTTTGCAGCGGGTGCCGGCTGGGCGTCCCGTGGAGAACATCTCATGCAGCCCTTGTGATGATACATGACAGCCTGCATGCATGAGAGGGCCAGGTGGCAGCTGGAACCTGTGAAAGCAGGCATGCTTGTCGAGAGCAGCATCAAACCAATGAGATGCCCTGAAGAACTGGGTTCTCAGGATCTCCTCGGCCCAGCAAGAACTGCTGTGCCCTGAAGGGATCCAGGGGAAGGGGTTCAGTTGTAATTGTGCGTAGCGCGTCGCCTAGAGCAAACCAGCGGCGCTGGAGGAAAAGGTGTCACAAAGAGCCCTGAACTGCAGGGCTCCGCGTTTCTACTACCCGAGGTCGTGGACACGTTTGCGGAAGCGCGCCAGGCAGACGTGCTGAACTTGGCCGAGGTGCCCGATGATTCATTCCTTCTGACGTGAACATCAAGTAAAGTACGGGCATCAGAATTTGAATTCTGCCGTCACATATTAGCGACTCCAGGTCTTCGTTTGCATGCATCTTGAACTTTGCAGGAAGCCGCTTGGGATCACATTGCTTCTAGACTAGACCATGCAGCCCTTGCCTGATCACTTTAACCCCATCCAATCCCAACCAACGGCTGACGTCTTGGGGCCACTGCTCAGGGCCGAACGTGTAGAAGGGTCTGGATTGGTATTGGCCCTCCCCCAAAATGCCTTCCTGAACTCCCAGTTGCCTGATTTGGGTTCAGAGCCTTGCAGGCCCCCACCGTGAATAAAACATTGGATGCGATTCAGGGTCAATTTCTTGTGTGGAAAGATGTCTTGTTACAGGCGTAGGCCGCAGATGTGCGTTGACATCTAGCAAGCGGGCAAGCCTTTCTGCTTAAGTCCTCCCTGAAGCCATGAAGCCCTTGGTACTGAAAGCGCACGAGCAATGAAGCAGCAGGGTTTGTAGCAAAAGGCTTCAAATCAACAGAGCACAGTGGCATTTGCAAAAAGGCCACCAAGAGCAGCCCCGGTCCTCATCCTGTGAGCTCCAGTCTGAAGAGGAGCTGGACGAAGACATGGCAATGGATCAAAAAGCCCTTCAGAGACTTGGCGTGTGAAGGAATCAGTACTGTAAGCGCTTCAGGAAAAACGGGTTGCCAAACTACATGTACGAAGGTTGAAGCGTCTGCTGAGCGCCGCAAGGTGCAGAGTGAATCTCGTTGAACCAACTACTACGCAATAGCTTCAGTGATATGCTGTGTCTTTTGTTTCCTAACAGGATCGCGGCGGCACAGACAAAAGCACCCAGCCATCAGCGCTACAGGCTAAAAAGCTACAACAGGGCTTGCTGCAAAGAAAGCTTCACTTAGCTGGGGTATCTAGGGATTTTTCGCCTTGCCGGCTTGAGCCAAGCTGGAAATGGCATTTGGGAGGGATCCATCACACTTACGAAGATCGTGCAAGGCTTCGGGCTGCAACGAGATGGGTCATGGGTCATGGGAAGGTATGGCAAAACATCTCAGAACCAAAGAACCCTACGGGCCCTAGTCAACATCCGGCATGTCCTGCAAAGTTAGGAAGCGGTTTGCAGGTCGGCTGCTTTGCACCCACCAAAACCGGTCTCCATCTACGTAGGTAGCCAAGAGGGTGCGCTTCAAAGTCTCCCCTATGCTGCACATCCCACTCAGGAAGATCTTCAACCGGATTGATGCGGATGGCAGTTCTTTGGCGTATGAAGCAGTCCTAGAATCCCAGAACCTCCCTTGGTACGGATGGCACGTTCGGGGCAGCTCGCATGGGTGGTGCTGGCAAGTAGTAGAGAATGCGCTTGCGTGATGTGTGCTGCAATATGGGGCCCCAGGAATTCAGCGACGGAGACACTACGTTTTGACAGAAGCCACGGTTTGGGTGGTCTTGGGGAGTTCTAGTCTGTGTTGGTGATCTCTTTGGGGCCATCCCTTGGAAAACCTTTCTAAGCTGTACCCCAAATCTTTTGAATCAAAGCCTATCCTGAAGCTTGGGATCAGGTTCCATAAACATCAGACTTTCGCGCATGCGGGCCCTCTTTCTTGCGGCGCTTGTGCGTCAAACAGGGCAGGGTAGCCGACTTTCTCACGTAGTGCCTAGGCCTTCTTGCAGTCTGACAGTAGTCCCTAATAAAAGCGGTCTTAACAGGATGCGTTGACAGCAGCAAGCGGCTGCTGGAGTTTGCTTCCGCCATAGTATTCCCCCTTCTTTCCACGCTATTTCTGAGCACTGTGAAGCATAAAGTTCTCCGCATGTCTTTACTTTATCTTGGTCAGATCTTGCTGCTTTCCCTAATGGTTTCTGGAACCATGACACAAGCATGCCAGCTGGAAAGCTTGCCATGAGCATCCCCACTCAACGATGCCAGAACCCAGAACCTTGGGCTTTGAACCTTAGACTCAGGATGTCGAACAACCCCTGCTCACAAGGTGGAGAAGTTACTCTACCTGAACTTATCGAGGGTGCCAAGCGAGATCCTGGGCAATGAATTTCAAGACGCGATCCGCACCCATCCTCGCAAGAGTTGGGCCTAGGCATGTTCTCAGAATTAGGCCCGTTTGAGGGCCGTTGGCCTGCCAATTGCTCTATGGACCGCCATGTAGCTGAAGGCGCTTCGTGTGATCCATTCACGCATTCCGCAGGGCCTTCCTTTTCCCGAGTTCCCGCGCGCGAGATGCAAGAAAGCATCCCGTCACCATTCCAGACAAAGCCACGTATAAAAACGTGGTACGGGATCCATCAAAGCTGCACACAGTGAACGCCCAGGGTCTTCGCTCCATTACTACACGGGTGAATTAGGCAAATTTGCACATGATACTCATCGCCACGTTGGGGCTCCCAGTCTTATGAGGTCCGGATAATCGTTGACCCATTTAGGGAACAGCGATTTCGGCGAAGCTCTTACCGCCAGTAACGCTCGTTTCGCCTTATCGCGTCTTTGGTGACTGAGGATCCAGAATTCCGGAGTCGTCTCCAAATCATGGACATCGACGAGGCCTTGCCCTGTCTCCTAGATAAGCGGGGCTGGTCGCTGCGGGGATATGACACTTGGCATCCTTGGTGACCATAATATATATGAGCGACGACCTAAAGTTCCATCAAAAGAACCAAGGCTACGGACGC
>CAJNIZ010045033.1:29536-46804 GCA_905231905.1 Symbiodinium pilosum
GAGTATTTTGTAAGTTAGCGAGATCTGGGGCCGGAGATAGGAAATAGTGCTCTTTGCCCAAACAAGAACTTTCGTCCGCTGCTCATATGAAGGTTCAGAGGGGCCTCTGGACTTGTGTCAGGGCAACCTGGACACATCTCGAAGCACATCGATGCAAATTTGGCCCCATTCATTTTTTGAATTCTACTCGGCTGCATTCCGAGGCAGAACGATGCAAAAGTGAAGTATTCAAAGGTGGCTATGAGCATGTTCAAGAGTTGAGATGCAAACCTTTAAGTCCAGTGTTGTCTGCAAGAAATTTCACAGTCGCGACCTTTAATTAGCAGGATGATGCTGCTGGTGATGATGACCTCTAATTAGAGTTTGGCATTGAGCTGGCTCATGCTGGCGCTAAACAGGGCAGAGAGGCCTTCTTAGCAACAAAGAGGCAGTCGCTCTACTCTTCGCGCATGACCTTCGAGGGCTAATTCTGACAGGCTTACTCTATGACTCAGGCGAAAGCACGTTATACATACTATACCCTCCGTGCAGGATATGAACTTCGGTTTAGTAAAGAGTTGTCAGATTCTGGTTCTTGATTTTGTTCACCTATAACCTTTACTAAGTAAGCGTTGAATTCTAAAAAGAATTCTCACATCCTGGGCTGGTGATTTGCTCCATACAAACGCCTAACTAAATTAGCATTCGATGAATTCTCAGATTCTGGGCTCTTGTTTGTCTGCATAGACCCCTTACTAAATAAGATTCGATTCATTGGGTCAATTCTCAAATCCTGTGCTAAGGATTTCTTCTATAAATCCGTTGTCGAACTAGCTTCGATTCATTCTGGGGGATACTCACAGTAGAGGCTCCTGAATTTTCTCGAAGCGCCTTATAGTTGAATGAATTCTCAGATCCTGGGCTCCTGATTCTAAGTATATATATATATATATCGCTTCTTAATTAAACTTCTATTCGTTTTCTTGTAAAGCTTCAAGATACTAGTGGATTTCCTGAGTACATGAATCAGTTACAGAATTTGTTTCTAATGGTTGTAAGAACCCCTAGATCCTGGGTTCTTGATTTTCTTAATATATGCGCTTTGTTTTTTTAGAGAATTCGCAGGTCCAGGGCTCCTGATTTTTAATCATCGAACTACAAGCTTCCAACAACACTTGTAGGATTTTTCAGATCCTGGGCTCCTAATTTCCTCTATGTAAATGTCTTACTAAATAAGCTTCGAATGATTGAACGACTTGTCAGATCGTGAGCTCCTGGTTTTCTCTATATAAATCTACTAAATAAGCTTCGATGTGTTTTCGAATTCTCAGATTCTGCTTCTTGATTTTGTTCATCTATGACCTTTACTAAGTAAGCTTCGAATTACTAAAAGAATTCTCAGGTCCTGGGCCAATGATGAATTCTCAGATTCAGTGCCATTCTTTTTCTGTCTAGACCCCTTACTAAATAAGATTCGATTCATTGGGGCAATTCTCAAACCCTGTGCTAGGAAACTTTCTTTATAAATCCGTGATTACACAAGCTTTGATTTATGAGGGTAATTCTCGATTTCTCAGAGGCTCCTGATTTTCTCTTGAAACTTCGGATAATGGGAAGAATTCTCAGATCCTGGGCTCCTGATGATTAGTTGGGGCTGTGGGATCCTGGCTCAGGGGCTCCTCATTGTCTTTACATAAATACCTGGAATGGGTTTAACTTTAGATGTTTGTCAATGTGTTGAAGAATGTTGATTTCAATAAGTTGTCCATTTAAAGGATGTGTGAGCCTCATATTTAAGCAATTCATCCTCGTCGTTGAGGGGGGGATTGGGGATTGAGGGGTTGGGGTTTAGAGAGTAGTACAAAGTAACCGAAAATGACCAAGCCGGAAATCGTCAAAAATCCAAACCAGAAAAAAACAAAGATACAAAAACCGCAATAAACAAAAAGAATAACAAACTATATTCGGGTAGTTATGGATTTGAGGGTCCATTGGAGGAGTTCAGAAATATTGTGTTGTTTGTTGTTTTGATATTTTTTTGTTTTTTCCAGTTCGTTTGTTTTTTGTTTCTCCGGTTTGGTTTTTCATTTAGTTTGCATGACTCTCTAAACCCCAACCCCTCAATCCCCAGCACCCCCTCGAAGACGAGTTGTTTTTTACCTTCTAAACTGCGATCCCTCAATCTGTAGCCCACGCTCGAAGACAACGCCATCGTACCTGTCGGGACAAAAGTTCAGAATAGTGTAGAAACGCAGCGGGCATGTTCGGGCCCCGAGCCGAATTTGCGTGTTTTATGATCAGCAGAAGTTGGAAGGTTGACCTGGCGCAGCTCTTTGAAATGATCGACATCGAAGGCGGTGCTTTTTATCTCACATGACAGCATTGGGCTTCATGGCCTGTAACCATACCGGAACAGCTCTAATATGGAGCGTGCCAAGCTTTGGGATTTCGCTCACATTCACAACAGTACACTCACCGGAAAGTGTTTTTTTTGCAGTGAGTCTCGGAAACGGCTTGAACTTGCAGCTGCAGGTCAAGGGATGGTGAAGGCTTCGGAGTTTGTGACGCCCCTCAGCCGTTGGGTGCGAGATTCCAAGCTTCTCGACGCAGTGATGGTTTTGAGGGTAGTGCCATCTGTCGACTGTCATCTCGTATCAGTCGCGAGGGCCGTGGGCCACACACTGCAGGACATTCGCCACAGCTGTTGGCAGCCCGATGGGCGGGGTAAAGGAACTCCCCTGAGAGAGAGAGAGAGAGAGAGAGAGAGAGAGAGAGAGGGCGAGAGACTGGTAAGAGTCTGGTATTCGAGCTGCCTCGAAAACAATGGGTCAATCTCTGAAAAGCACCATGGTGCGGAACCTTTGATACTTTACCAATGAACCCTACTTGTTTGTTGGGTGGTTTTCTGTTTTGTTTGCTGTCGCTGTTGTGTACAAATAGATTGAGGAACTAGCACCGAACAAGTCTCACAAAGTGAGGACCTGAGACCTTAACGAAACGGGAGGCCCCTGGGCGGCAACCCCACCACTCTCGTATATAGAAGAAGAAGAGACAGACCTGTTTGCAATGGCGCTCGCACTCACCGTATTTCATGGGTTGGTTTCTTAAGCTCGTGGCGCTGACTCTTTGAAACTATGCTTTGCCTCAGCTCTTCCCGCACCAGTGGGCCACAAAAACGCCGTGCATAGGTTTCCCCTCACAATCCTCACACCTCTCAACTGCAGGCCCCTCCGCTCTCATCTTGCACCTTTCTCGGGACCTATCTGTTCAAGCTTTTGCGTCCTATTTAAGTACCAACTTGGAATGGAACCCTGTGCAGATTTGGTTATTCCCGTGCAGCTTGCCAGCAAGCACAAGGGGTCGGGTTCTGCTGAATGTACACATCGCCGTTACGTGGCCATGGTGCGGTTTTCCTGGCTTAGGACGGCCCCGCGCTTCGTGAAGTACAACATGATGCGCCTCATGCATCGCCAGGAGGAGCGACTCACCTTAATTGCTTTTAGGTGTAGGGTTTGTTCACAGGGTGGCAAGCCTGGTAAGTGTAAGGTGTAAGGCTTGCAGGGTTGAGTATGTGGGTTTTGCCTGGTTGCATAGGTCAAGATGAGAAGATCCGGGATAGCTGACTCACCAAGTGGTTGCTCAAATAATCCTTGTTATACTCCACTGAGGTTGGCAGTTCAAGATTGCGCGAAGCGATGCTTATGAACTTCCGTCAGAGTGATGAAGAGTTAAGAAGGCGGGGCTACAGCCGTGCTTGAGCACGCGTTTGTAGCTATATCGAACTAAACAGGAAGATCCTTAAGTTGGCCTATCGGGCTGTAGTAGTCGCGTACTTGAATCTGAGGAAGAACCTTGCGCAGGCCAGGGAATCGTGAGCAAAACAATCCTTATCTATGTCATCTTAGTTGGCTTGTCTTAAAGAGGACTCTGGCTCTTGAATTTGGGTCTCTATAGATTCTCTCCATAAACTCCGATAGACAGCCAGCATGCCTTTACAGGGTCAAAACCGACTTCGTGCAAACCCGAAGCAAAACTAATTTACTTGCCTTCTGCTTCAGGGCGAGCGTTAAAACCCTCCAAAGCCAACAGCCCGAAAGGCCCAAAAGACCCCGAAGCCACAGAGTCACATTGCCACCACTCTGAGGTTTGCAGGATGTGTGGATGCCCGCTTTGATGCTGTGCTGCACGATGGTAGGAGAGTGCTGATAAAGACTCACTCGATGCGAACCCTGAGGATTCTAAGTTCTGAGCCAACTGTTGGAGCATGCGTTGGGCTGAAGTACTGCAGGTTTGACCGTTGACTCTGGATGCTCCGTCCACTTGTCGGGAAGATTTTCTGGCTATGGGCAGGTTGTAGAATCTTGCGGCATCCCATTCAAAGTTGTATACTTTTCCGTTCTTGGCGTCGACCGTTGCCCAAGCTACGGATCGTGCGGCTAACTCGGCTGCATACATGTGCTTGTAAAGACCAAGGAGGCCGTCAGAGGAGAGCCTAACAACATCACAGGATCCAAGACACCAAATCCAAGTGACTTGTTTGGGGCAACGAACACCCAATGAAGTTGCACGGAAACCAAGAGCTTTCCGTTTCATGGGAGTTTTGAACGTGATTCAGGCGCGTCGCGCGCTAGCAGCAAAGGTTCCATTTAAGCTATGAAGATCTGTGAAGGTTACTGTCTTAACACCCACGACCTTTCTGCTTAGACCCAACATTTTGGCGTCTGCATTCCAGGAACTGCTAGCGGAGCGCATTGATGAGATGCTTGACTGCAGGAGGTACGAGGTGCCAGATCTTGGACAGGTGGCAGGAGATTTCCCACACACCTCCGCTGGCCGAGAATCCATCCGAGATGACGGCAGCGATTGGAGTAGATTAGTAGCCATTAGAACATCCGTGGCGGTGGCAATACGCGAAGAATAATTGATTGCTCACATGCAACCATGATTTTGGACACCAAGACGGGCAGATCATTTTAAGACCAGCTGGCAAAGTCTTTTACCCCTCACATTGAACAGTAGCTGCCTTTAATAGTAGATCTCCCCTGTTCAATCTCTTGTGGGTACCTGCCTAGCACTCATTTTAGTAGATGGATATTTTCAACCTCAAAGCCATGCACCACCTGCACGGCACCGGCACTGCACGGAAGATTTGCACACAACCCACTGAGGATTCCCAAAGGGAAGTGTCCCATTTTTGGGCGGATCTCCGTTTTGAGGGGAATACAGGACTCTAACATTTCAGGGCCGCATAGTGGGACCCCCTCATTTTGCAAATGCCCCGGTGCGCAGAAAATATTCAGGATGACCAACGTTCTCCGGTACCTTTCGGAGACGGGAGCAAGGACCTCTTTGAGTTTTTCGCGTCAAAACCTTCACAAAGCACAGCCCACTTTGTAGGGACCTGCACAACAGAGTGAGAACAGCCTGTGCTTATTTGGAAGTTGCATTCTTATCAGCGCTTGCACAGCTGTAGCCACAGCTGTAGCCAGATTCTTGCTATGCTATGCTTAATCTTCAACACCCGCCATTTGAGCTGCTATTAGTTTCAGATACAACAAGCTGCTCATGGTTTGTTTACCCTTGAGCCTGGCTGCCGTGACATAATGCCGTGACTATTTTGGAGGAGATTCAGGTAGGTGGCTACGAAAAAAATCACACTCTCAAGATCTCACTTCTGACAGCTGGAGTGAGCATGAGAGAGAGAGCGAGAGGTCTCACTCATGGATCGTTTTAGGATTGGGGCTATCACCCATACCTGTCCTCAGCGTGGTCATCCCATCTTGCAGAAAGCCTGCAGGAGCACGTTGGCTTCCGAAAATGGCTCCCACTTGGATGAGCTTGCAGTAGGCCACGGGCGGGGCCGCCCGATATTTCTTGGGATGTTTACCAGCTAATAGGAGCTCAAATTGGGGGGGGGGGAGGGGGCTGGCGCGCGCAAGGTTAATCAACTTTGAAGGAGGTGGGCCTGTTTCATAATTTTGTCAAAGCCGCGAGCCGGGGATGCTGGGTACATGGCCTTCATCAGGCGGTCGTCTGAGTTGAGGCGTTGTAAGTTTTTTAATTGAGAGCTCTGATGGTCACGTCCGAAGTGATTTTCTGTTGCAGAATTCCTCAAGGCCTGCACTTCTCAACCCCCGTCGCCTTCGCGATTTAGAGGCTGAGGTTTGGGCAGTTGAGGCATGCGACAAACAATGTCTAGGATTTTCTCAAACAATCCTCGTCACCCCATCCCATCCTTGGAAATCCTGCGGGCCACATTTGAGGGTGAGGGAAGCCCGTGCCCTCGCCTCTAGACCTTTGACGGAAGAAAGCCTGGTGATTCTGAGCAAGCTGCACGCTGCGCTGCTTCGAGTTATGTTGGATTCTTTGATTCCCCTCAAATCCATCAGCCAAGAAATGCTTGCAGTGATGATGGGAACGTCCTTCAGGATAGAGCAAGAGATTCATGGCATGCTTCTAGATAGTGCAGACTGCACATCAACGCCTCTCTGGAATGAATCCACGGGATGAACCAGTAGTCAATTGCCTCTTCTTACGATCGGCACTGGCCCTGTGCATGTTCGTATGCGTGGGACTGCGCACCTCACAAACTACGGTGGATACTAGAATGGTTACTAGAAGTCCTGCGTGGCTGTAAGCACCTTCTATCCTGGGAGTTATGGTGCTATAGCCCCCTAAGGTCATGCAGGATCTTTAGTATCAAAAGTCTGCCTGCTCCTGGCAGAATTTCCCCCGGAAAGCTTTTCTACTGAAATCGCAGAGGACAAGGCTGAACATCATTCTTCAAGCTATGCCGGCTTCTGACGTACACCAAGATAAACCTGCAGTGCATTTTGTTTACAGAAGCAGCACACCCTAGAGCTCAGCCTTAATGCTGTCATAGGATGCAGCAAATAAAAAACATGCCTGTCCTGGTTCGCCCTGTAGAGTCGCATTCACCCCATCTCTGCAAAGCAGTGTCCTGGATTCAGAGAGCCAGCTAGCGAAGGCCCACAGCTGAGCCTTCTCAGCCGTCAGTCGCGAACGGAAGAGGAGCAAGGCTAGTCGCAGCACTTGGTGCTTGTGATTGCGGGTGTGCCAAAATCATAATCTCTACTGCGGAGTCGCAATATTGCGGAGCCCTTCTTGGGGCCGTGCAGAAAGAGACAAGATTACGATGACATGCTCATCTTTAGTAAAACGAAAGTTACCGACTTCATGTTTCTTCAAATGGCTCAGGGTTTGACACTGTGCACTTCATGCAACTTCTGACATGGACTGCGACATACCTGCAGTTCCCAGCAATGGCTTGAGGATGTGCTGCTTCTGCTGCTTCAAGACCGGCTTAGCGATTCATTTGTGAAATAAAACTCGCCTTCAAAGACCATGATCGACTCCCTTATTGCAATGCTTGCCGCGATTGTACTTACATACTTTCCGGGGCCTCGCAGTTCAGATGAGAGCGCAGATGGGACCCCGGATGGGACCCCGGCTTAGCGATTCCTATAATCCTCTTCAGAACTGCTATGTACAGGAATCTAGGGCACCCTTGTTTTTAGGAACCTCTGCTGCAAGAAGGCAACACGCTGACGAGCAAGATGCGCCGACTGAGCATTAAGCAGCATAAGATGATGGAGGCTGCCGCTTTGCCCCATGCTGCGGTGTTTTCCCATAGTTAATTACTCCCTTTCCACTTGTAAAAGAATCCCCCCACCCTCCAAGTTTCGATATTCTGCTTGTCGTACCATTACATATAAGAGGAAACGAGGTATGACGGGGAGGTGATTCAAGCTTTGGACGTTTTGAGATAATGTTGCAAGACAAAGGGTTCTCCGGAGCTTAGGCGCCTTTGGAACATAAACCGGGCATGAAATATTGGCAATGTGACTCCAACAACTCGAAAAGATGTTTGTCATGAAGATCTATCTATGGCAGCATTATGCTGCAACAGGATGATTGCTAGACTTACCACTGTCTTTGGTCTGGCTTCAGTGAGAATATATTATACCAGTATAACATGGTCAAGAGTAGCAACGGCTCGACTTCGAACATTTCTGGGACTGCCGCCAAGCTTTGGATTCAACCTGGCAGCGGAACCATACAAGGTCCTCAAGGAAATCTCCGGAAGCTTCAGAGTGCAACAACCCCAGCTTTAAAGATGGGCTAAGGGTAACCAGAGGTCAGGCATGCCCAGCTCAAGAACAATGCAGTTGCAGGGCCCGTTGCCCAATTTTCCCGTGAGCCACGGCAGTGGGAAGGTTCTGCATCAAGCCTGTTCTAGTGCATCTGGTGGATGGCTAGTTCAGAGCATGAGAACGAGAGGTCTCGGACACCAGCCAGAGCACAGCATGGTTTTTTTTCCATCTCCACACCCATGTAGCCCTTGAGCAGGTTCCGGGAGCCACTCAATGCAAATCGCTGAAGCTTCTGCATACAAGTCTACTTATCAAAATGGGGCCGAGGGGTCTTTGGGCTACTACTTCAGAATAGGTCCATATCTTTGAAACATCCCTAACATTCACCTGAAAGACTTGACCTGGCGGCCGCTAGTTGATGAAGGCAAATGCCGTCGAGTTCGAGAGGGCGGAGGATGCCTTCGGCGAGGCCTTGTTTTCACATGCATGGTACCGCAAAGATGCGCTTAAGATGGACAGCCTAAGTACCTCATAATCATAAATGCGATTGTATATCCTGATGCAGTTGTGAGGTCGAGATGGCATTTCCTGCCAAGCAATCCTGAGATCCTCCGCTGTTTGTCTTCCCACGGGCAGGGCTGATCCTGCCAGCTTTCAACCTCTGGGTAGGGCGCAAGCCCTTAGAAGTCCGAACCCCGCCTCGAATCCTGGAATTTCCACGTAGTCCTGCCACGTCCGTGAGGAAACAGTTGAGCAGCCACCCCTCTCCAAGAAGACGCACTTGGCCTCATTGTCTCAGGAGGCCATCCAGGATGGGGGGTTCTCAAAATTGTGTATCCTTCGTTGGGGATTGAACTGCTACGACACCATTCGTGCGGCACGCAGTCAAAAAAGCAGACAATTCAAAGCTCAAGGCAGACAGGCTTCGTGTCGCCTTCGATATACAGCGGAAGCCTACCAATACTGCCAGAGGTTTACAATCGTCAGAAACGAGCTTGACATGAGAACTCAGTCATTGGAGAGCAACTGTTCCGAAGTTCCGAACTGCGGGACCGTATCGTGTGTTGAGTCTCACTAGAATCTCAGCCGGCATGAAGGGTTGCAATCCAGGACCAAAGGATGGCAACAGAGAAGTACAATATGGGGTTTTGGGGGATTAGTTACCAGACATATGTCGGGATAATGGACAAGCCGATGGAAATTGTTGTTTAGTTTGATAATTGGTCTTCTTGACGATTTGGATGGGGCTTCTGATTCTACGCTCAGGAGGACAGGCGCAAGATACACGAGGACACCCTGCAGACGCAGGAGTCACAGGGAGGATGCGCCGCGCATTGTTTACCGGGAGCGTCTCATGTAGTACAGAACAGGCTGTGGTGCTAGTCTTACACAGGTACGTCCTATGAGGGTCCCTTCCAGCACTCAGAGCCTGCATTTGAAAGGAGAAGGCCGTGGCGTCGGCCCTGCAAAATGCCGCAGAGGTTGGCTGCACAACGGGGAGTCCAGTCCATAGCTTGTTGTTCTGGAATCCTTCTACCCGAACTGACTGCTATCATAGCTCCACATCGTGAGCCGGCTCCCTTCCACAAATGCAGGCAACATTTTCAGCAGCCCCTATGGTAAGAGCTTGTGCTGTCCTAGCTGTTTGCAACATGAACAGCGGCTTGCTTACGCTTGTGTACAGGTATTGAAGCAGTCCCTCGTGGAAGCTACGGAACAAGCGTTGCAGCACTCGTTCTCCACGGTGGACATTGCCATGAAGGACGTTGCGCCTCCGGCATCTGGAGTGATTGTTAGGCCAGGGCTGTTCGCTGTTGCGGTTCCGGCTGAGGGAGCCACATGCTGGCTAGTACAAATTATCTAGCCGCCTACCTTCGCAGGAATGATGTGCAAAGAAGCTGCGAAGAAGCAGAGCGTCCGCATATCTGTACTCTCCTGCCCAATCTGCTTCATCGGAAGTTCGGAGAGCCATCGAATACGCGCGTTTCAATCTCGTCGTCTGCAGAATCAAGTGGTACCCATAGGGCCGTTCCATGTTCGGGAAGTGCAGGAGTTTAACTCTCCACCAGCGAGTCCTCCAGCAGACGGTCGCTTGGTTGGACGTCATATAGCTCTGGTGGGAGTTTGCATTTGCCGGGAAATAAGAGCGAAGGAGTACCAGATAATGTCTCAGCGCATGAGCATTGAGAGCTTGTTCCACCTCCTCCACTCTACATTGAGAGCCTATGCGCAAGTCTGAGAAAGCTCAGAACCTTGCGAGTGCCGTGACATCACCACGTCCACTTCACCCTGCCACACTTGGGCATTAAAACTTTCAGGCCGCGTGCCCTACGTGAACTTTAGAAGAGGGTTTCTGGCGGGAGGGCCGCATGGAAATTATTTCCACAGAATGCGGCTTCTGTGGATCTTCCTAAAATGCCCCACAGCCCTTGCGGGTTCCCAGTCTTGTGAGCTGATTGGAGCATGGTCCTTTTATGTAATGCGCTTGCGACAAGATCCGCATGTTTGGTTTCCTTCTGGTCCGAAACTACACTCTTGGAGGGGCTGCCTACACCATTGTAAGGTCGAAAGCCGAAACTGCGATATGCCACGACCTTCAGGCACGGCTGAGGGCTTTTACCTGACAATAGTCATAGGGATAGTAGGCATTGGAAAAGGAGGAAGGGGAGCGGTACAAGCTATAGAATGAGACAGTAGAGGAAGACAACTCCTGACTTTGATGGTGGGACCCCTGAATATCCTTGTCTTGAAATGGCCAGGGTCATCTTGGCTTATCGCTGCGTTAGTCTTGCACGAGCTAGTGGTTGCATATTGGGCGTGCCTGACGCTCTTCTCCGGATGTTGGGCCATACTTTCCTTGAGCTCCAGGGGTCATCTCGCATTCGCATCCGAATGGGGATTGACATTGCTTTGGGTAGCTCTTCTTTGCCTTACAAAGTATACGGCACTGAGCTGGTCGGTACAGGAATCATCGCTTTGAAGTGCAATTCTCACATCCTGCACCCCGGACCTCTTGCACTGTCTGTCACATCCGATTTGCAGGTCAGCTTCGCCAAAACTACGGTCTCTTCACAAACTCCCAGTAGCGTCCGGCATCCCTGAGTTCATGAGTAGTGTCATTAGTGCCTAGCATGAGGGTTTCTGACTGCGCAATCCATCGGAACGATGGCTACAGCTTTGTTTTTTCAGTGTCGATGCGCAAGATTTGTGACAAGAAGATGGAAAACTTATCCATGGGCCACATGTCAGAATTTCTAGAAAGCTTCCTTGAATGATTGCGGCAGGCTACAACTGAGTAGTTTGAATGTAATCGAGGGTTTAGAGGGGCTTGAACTTTCAGCTCATGCCAGCAGAGCCCAACAGCCACCAAAGTAAACAGCCAATCATCGGGGAATCAAACCCCAACACTGTTTCCATGCACTCTCCATGATTGGTAATTGCGTATTTGCGGCCTCATGCTTTGCTTGCAGGGTAGATGGCCGAGGTCCTGCACCAGGCGCTTGCCGTTTGCTGCGTCAAGATATCGACAAGTAGTAGTATTTCTAGTGAGGATCATAGTGGGGGAGGAGGTGGGCGGCTGGAAAGGGCGCCGCGTTGATTGTTCGATGCCTGTGTTGCGGGTGGCGGTGGCAGTGGTTGTACTTCTATAGAGATAAGCAGAGAAAGCTTGGCGAAGAACACGAGCCGTGGTTACCCTAGAGAACGAAAGCCCAGCTCTTTTGATTTGTTATGTTTGGAAGAGATTTCTGGACCCGGGGACGAATGGTTCCCCAATGTCTTAGGTCCTAGGCGTCCAGCTCAACCAAGGCAATACGTGCAGATGGGCGGAAGTTGTTGCTAGCAGCGGTTCTTCAGTAGCGTGAGGAATGACATCGCGAATCCGGAAGCGTGTGGAATCTAATTGTGTCTTTTTTGGAGGCAGCCCCCCAATTGAGACTTGTCCTCCCACCCAGATTTCCCCTGAGCGTTACAGACACCAGAACTATAACTACTTGATGTGTCAAGCCAAGCTAGGCTTAGGAGAAGACTCTCATGACTTGCAATTTTGCCAACGCTACACAAGTACAAATTTTAGTTGACGTTTGCACAGCTCCATTGTTCACGCTAGCACTTTCGTATTAAAACTTGATTGTACCAGTGGTGTCGACTCGAATCAACCGAGCTTAAGTTCAGAGCTGCGGCCATAAACACCCCCCAACTTGTGTAGATCTGACAGCATGTGTACTTGCCGGATACGGTGACAATCATCTACTAGCTCTTTCTACTTGCAAAAGCCTCTCAGGCTGGGACGGCAAATACATGTAAATACCAGCTTAAGGCCCCACGCCCCCACGACCTCAAACCCTTAGCACAAGAGGCGCCACGCCAGGTTTCAGCAGCGCTCATGGCACCACCTTGTCTGAAGCCATGCGTCGTCGCACCGCAAGCTCTAATATGAGTGGAGCTCATGAGCATCGCCAAGTTCCAGGTGGGAGCCATGGGTTAGGTGGCCTTTCTTAAGCTTTGAATCACTCTGCCCTGTACCAGGCCAGTTCCCAGTACAACTGCTGTTTCTACCACTGCTACTGCTACTTCTAGTTTTCTTCGCATTCGAGTTACTACCAGTATACCAGTAGAAGGAGTACTCGTTGCCTTGGTACACCTACCGCTGCTCTTAAGGCTGCTGCCGCACTGAACCTTCCAGATGCATACCCGGCTGACAGTTTGCCATGTGTGTGGTAAACAAAAGCGGGAGCCATGGAACATAAAGATGGATTCTCACAGAATTCTGGACTTTGCGACGGCTTTGATCAACAGGATCTTGTTTTGCAGGTAGACATGAGTAGACCATAGTCTTGGAAGACAGACATGCGGCTTTAAAACTCGAGCATGCAGCAAACTCAACTATCGGTATTCGGCCACTTCAAGCTCACACCTGGGACTATCTGGGAGCCTCCGGAACCGGATCTCCCTCACTTCGGAAAATTCTCATTTCATGGCGGAGTTTCTCAAAAGTTGGAGGGTTACGCCTGTAATCCCCTACTATCCGGCATAATTCTTCGGCTTGTCCAAGACAACTTTGAGAAACTTCCATGATGGGACCAGGCAGGCTTTTGATTTTCTCTGGTCCCCAGGACCAAATCCATTGCCACAAACTCAGTGCACAAATCTACTGCCCCAAACTCCACGAGCATGAGAAAGATCACATGTAATTCATTGATTCTACAGAGACAGTTTTACATTGCATTCTAGTTCCCACGCTCACTATCTGAGGATTTGTCTGCGTTTACGTGCGGGACTGATCCTGGATAGGTTTGAGTTGAGTCGTCCTGACCACTGGCCTGTTTTTGCTCCAGCTTCTCCGGCGCTGCGCAGGGAGTAATGGGTTAGGGATGTAGGAAACAGGGATTCAGAGTGTTAGGGATTACTGGATTTCGTGTTTTACGAGTTAGGGATTCAAGGATTTGGGACTTGGGAAGTTAGGGAGCCTTGTAGCCACGCTCAAACTGAGGTATCATCTGGCTTGGAGATTTAGACTCAGGACGTCATTGTTAGTCATAAACCTCATCTTGCGATGAACACCCATGTAGTGGAAGGAAGGCATGGGCATCTACGTACCGGGTCTCTCGAATGATCGGTAGGGCCCCCTCGAGGGTCCCATCATGCCCTGTATTCACCAGCCAAGTTATAAGCGCTTCCTTGCAGTTACCAGCAGAGCTTACGCTAGGGTTTCGTCACCAAACCTATTGGCAAAATCCAAACGTATTCCTTGGCCACCGCCGGGCCACCGCATGAATCCTTGGCACGTTGACCTTCGTCTGCCTGGACCCGAAGCCGAGGTGGAGCCCTCGGCGTTTTAAATTACACCGAGCCGCCGCCTAAAAGCCCGTGGACTCGAAACTAGGTGAAACTTGAAGTAACGGGAGAATCGATAGTGGTGCTGGTGCTGGTACTGATGGTGGCGGTGCCGACCCCATTTTCTACCAAACACAAATTTTGGTTGACTCCTTTGAAACTGAAGGGCCTCACCCTTTGCCATCCAGTTACGTTCATGTCACGAGCCCGCTTTGTTGGAGTCTTGCAGGAGGCGGTGAAGTAACATGGAATGTTCCAGCATCCCCTTTGATAACCCTTTTCATGCATCAGATTCTCCTGTATATGTCGTCACCTTCTCGTGCAGGAAGCTAAGTCTAGATGCATCCTGTGGTGACCTTGTTTTGGGGGGTTGTTTGTAATGCGTTCAAACTGGAGCTTTGATGTTGGCATTTTGCCTGCAGGCGGCTCTGTGCTAGCAAGAAGTAGAGATCGAGTATGTCTCAAAACCAAGGTGCCCTTCCATACCCCAAACTTGCACACGCATGATCAAGCATGGAAGCCTCAGAGTCCCAACGACAATTTTGAGACATTCGCGAACAACGCTGGGCGCCCCATTTGCGTGAGCTCAGCCGTTGTGGAAATTTCTTGTCCATGGAGACTTTCGTTTCTTCTCGGTGAAGAGAAACCGTGAGAAGTGCCTTGGCAGAGCCAGGGAGTTTCCGAATCGAACCGTGAGCATGTGGTCTGGATCAAGTACATCTAAAGTCGCTGAAAGGACGTAGCAGGACTAGTAGCAGTCCGAGACGGATTCACCAAGAGCATCATATAGTCCTCTGTGTCAAGTGGAAATGCCTTGTGCTTGACATTGCCGCTTTAGCCATGATCATAAGCATGATTTATACCACTTTGATTTGGTGCCGGTAGTGGGGGGTACGGAGCGAGGGTGGGAGTCGGGCGGGCGGGGGAAAGGGAGGAGTGGGATCACAACATATCTACCATAGGTAGAAGCCAAAAGCAACAACTCAACAACTCTCACTTACAGCAGCATTGACGATATTCAATTTTCGCAACGCATTGGTGACAAAACCTGCTTAGAAATCATGCTCGCAAATATCACGAGCTCTAACGCTCTGCATGTAATGCGATGTACAACTGTCATCCGCTCGCTGCTCTATTGACCACCAAAACTTTCCGAGACCCCGAAAAAGCCGAAAAAGCCCCCCGTCTGGACCTGTTTGTCGGAGCACCGCCCAAACGCAGCATCGCGGAACGTCTGACCTAGTAATCCTCATTGTCATAGTCATGAATGTGGAGTAGTAACCGTGGTAATGATGAAGGTGGAGGTGATGGTGGTGGTGGCAGGTTGGTGGTGGCGGCTGTGGCGTGGTGTGGTGGCGGGGGTAGCGGCGGCGCGGCGGCGGCGGTGGCAGCGGTGGTGGTGGCGTTGTTAGGTCATTTGCATGCCCTCCAACAGAGTATGCCAACCTTGAAAGGATCTCATTACTTCAGCAAAATGCCCGGATGCTCTTAGTTCATGAGCCGGAGGAGTTTTTGTTTGTCTATGGGCTTGGCATGGCTTGGCTTTATACTTTTCCGTGATGTTCCCAGCAACATGATAATGGTCGATCCCCTGCTCTCCTGTTGTCTTTCCTGCTGCTATTCTGAATACTACTACCGCGACTGCTAGTGATAGCGTTAATAATAAGAGGAGTTTTTGGAAGAGAAGGAGGAGTACAGCAGAAAGAATAGTAGGGTGATTTCAGCGCAAACTCCTAGCACCAGTGATATGATTTCTTCATCTGGTAATGCAGGCCATGTGTATATCTGGTACTGAATGCCATGGCCATGAGCATAGTAGAAAAATCAACGACCAATCATATTTATAAACACACGCAAGCACAGATCACAGCTCCGCGGTTGATGTCGGCGAGAGCAAGGTGGGTCAAGGAGTCAAAGCATTGAGGGGGGTTCTCAAAAGCATCCTGAAATTTTACCAACAAACGGGACATTGAATATCCTTATTCTCAAGCTTGGTCCTGCAAATGTGTACGATCATTCTTAGGAACCCTCAAAACAACACCCCTGCAATTTCCACCTGCTTCACTTTTCCATTCTATTCCTACCTGAAAAAGGACCCCATAGAATCCCAGATATCCTCGCAGTCCCAAAGGATAGCTTGGGTTGGAGAACCCCCTCATTTCTTCCTGCCCGAGCGGCTTCACATGGCTCGACGGTTAAACTTGGAATAGTCACGGGTATTATTCTTTCACAACCTGGATGCATGTGTACCTGGTTGCGGGTATGATGGGTTCCTTCTGGGAATGCTAAGGATGTTATAGGGATCAGGCAGACCCAGCCCTTTGAGCTTGAAAGCAGCTTGAAGACTTCTATTGCTGGAGTTTCTTCAGGAGTATACAGTGGTGCTCTGAGAACGCGCTCAGCAATGTTTCGGACATAGATTGGGATTTGCGATGGTGTCATTCTGTAGCTTCCTTCCTCTACTACCGAAAGTAGAAGTACCCGGACGACAGGAGCAGCAGACTGTACAAAGCCTTTTCAAGGGTACCCTGGCTAAACTTTCGGTATGTCCCTACTCATTCTTACTTCCCGGCTGCGCTGTGCTGTTACTGCCTGGAATGAGCCATGGCTCTAAGAATGCTTTGAAGCATCCTCAGAGGTGCTGCCCGCACTGGAGCACTGGCAGTCAGTAGCTCAGGGAAGGGTCCATGGCAGAGATCCGAGGTGCTACAGGCTAGAGGTGACATCAACGATGTTATGGACTGGATAGTGACCCCTCGGTGGTGCCAGGGCCCTTCAGCTTAGAAGCGGCACGTTGCACAGGTAACGCGCGAAGTGGGGAGATTCTAGAAAAGCAGTTTTGAGAGTCTCATCGACCGCGACGAATCTACTTACTAGGCAGGAATCCAGTTCAGCAATAGCTGACTGGAAGAGCCTTGCAGACTTGAGGGTGGTGGCAGAGTCCCAGCTGGATCGTAGATACGGAACTTACCTGAGCTGCGGCACCTTGTTTTTCACTTTGAGACCCTCTTGTAGAGACGCCTCCTTTGATCAGCCCATCTAAGTCTACATGCATGTCTGACGAACATCCTAGACAGTCCCAGCTGGTCCACCACCACATGGCAGCAATACGATCTCGGCGAATGCCGCGTGAAAAATGCGGGTTGCTCCTTGGGTGCTCAGTGTAGATGCAAGCAGCTTGCTCACCTGTGACCTTGTTTGCCTCAGATGGATTGCGGGAAATCTCGTCATCGCCTAGTGCGAAACTCCCGATGACAAACCCAATTGTGGTTGATGTTGTTTTTTTGGTTGCGGTCGTGTTGAGTCCTTTTTTTTGGGGGGAGGGAGGGGGAGGGGGGGG